>JBBPUG010000194.1:0-12012 GCA_038094535.1 Tubosaeta aff. alveolata
CTCTTTATAACTTAACATCTAGGTTATGTCAAGGGTCACAGCCATGCTGTGCAGTAAGAGCTGACTTGACATTGTGTCTTAAGCCAGACAACGGTCATAAGTGCTGACATACTTGGATCTAGATCTATGCACACTTCCATTTCCATTACAGTCTGTGCATAAAGGCTGTGTATGTTTTATCTTTATTATTCTTCTATTCTGCCACACCTTGTGTGCGCCTCATGTTTCTCTTATCTTGGCTGTGTCCACAGCTTTACATGCCTTTACCTTATGTTTCTCATTTCCGTGCTGTGCATGGCTATGCACCTTATCTCTAGGGTTTAGGGTATGCCATATTAGTGACTCATCGGTAGATCCGGTCACAACATGTACATACAGTAGAAGTAGTATATAAAGCCAGAGCGGCTTGCTGGGATTCCTTCCCAGTCAAGTTCACTTTGGAGTTCCTCCTTCATTAGTGTGTTCTCTGAGTGATTTCCCTCACTCTTGGCAAAGGTTGCCACTACGCTGAAGTCTTCACGTTTGAACTATGGATGTTGACGTCTACGGTTTCACTCCTTTGAAGTCGTTTCACTCGTCAAGCGACAGATCATTCTAGGTATGCCCTGGTTAAAACAATGGAACCCTACCATCGATTGGATCCATGGTATGGTAAGTATCAACAAGGAAACTCCATTCCAGGACACTGTGGTACCTCTCCATGAGCGTCTGCCCTGGGATGAGATTAACAAGGCAACTCTCTCGACCCAGCTGGCCCAACAAGTGGCCAAACACAAACATGAAATCCCCACCTGGTGCCAAGACTATGAAGATGTGTTCTCTAAGAAAACCTTCGACACACTTCCGCCCCATTGACCCTACAATCACACCATCGAACTCAAACCCACCTTTGTCCCAAAGATCACCAGAGTCTATTCATTAAACCCCACCGAAAAGGAGGCATGGTGCCTCTTCATTAAAGAACATTTAAAAACTGGTCGCATCGTCCTGTCAAAGTCCCCACAAGCCTCACTATTCTTCTTTGTACCAAAGAAAGACGGTTCTCTTCGTCTGTGCCAGGACTATTGTTATCTCAATTTGTTTACCATCCACAACGCATATCCCCTTCCTCTCATCTCTGATCTCATTGATGACATGAAGGACTTGACCTTGTTCACCAAGTTCGACATACAATGGGGGTACAACAACATTCGAATTCGAGAAGAGAACCAGTGGAAGGCGGCGTTCATCACTCTGCTTGGACTTTTTGAACCCACTGTAATGTTCTTCAGCTTTAACAACACTCCTCCCACATTCCAGGCTTTCATGAATCATATCTTCACTGGTATGCTAGTGGAACGTTGGTTGAAAATCTACATGGATGACTTAGGCATCCACACTAAAGACAACATAAAACTCCACCACGATTGCACACGTTGAGTCTTACAACAACTCAGAGAACACAGTCTTTTGCTCAAGATCTCAAAATGCTCCTTCGACACCCCACAGATGGAATACCTCAGCATGATCATCAGTCAAGGACGACTCGAGATGGACCCCGTCAAACTCACTGCTATCAAGAACTGGAAACCCCCAACATCTGTCAAAGGAATCCGCAGTTTCCTTGGTTTTGCTAATTTCTACCGAAAGTTCATCCCCAACTTCTCCAACATCGTTGCTCCTCCAGTCTTCCCCACTCGCAAAAATGAACCCTGGTTATGGACCTCCCTCCAAGAAACTGCTTTCTGTTCACTCATCGCCCAATTCTGTTCTGCCCCAGTCCTTGCTCTCCCAGACACGTCTCGTCCCTTCTCCATCATGACCAACGCCTCCCTGATTGCCTCTGGAGCTGTACTCCTTCAGGCCGATGTCAATGGTGACCTCCATCCCTGCGCCTACTTCTCGAAGACCTTCTCTCCTGCTGAATGTAACTATGATATCTATGACCGAGAACTCCTAGCCATCATCCTCGCTCTTGAAGAATGGTGACAATACCTCCTTGGAACTTCACACCCCATCACGATAATCACAGATCATAAGAACCTCTCCTTCGTCAAAGACCCCCACAAACTCTCTCATCGTCAAGCCCACTGGTCCCTTTTCCTCCTCGACTTTGACCTTGTCTGGAAAGTAACCCCTGGAACTCAGATGGGTCCAGCTGATGCTCTTTCCCGAAAAGACTCCATCGACACCTCCTCTGACAACTCTGATGCAGCTATTCTCCCTGACCCTGTCGTCATTAACACCCTCGACCTTACACTCTTTGACTACATCTGATCCTCGTCTTCATCCGATCCACTGGTCCTTCGTGTGCTCAAAGCCATGGAAGAAGCAACTCCTTTGTTCCCTTGTTCCTCTCTCCAAGACTGGTCGTTTGATAATGGCCACCTCTTTTACAAAGGACAGTTATATGTTCCACCCTCGTCCCAATCCACGCTTCTCCATAGTATTCATTCCTCTCCCACTACTGGCCATGCTGGTCAATTCTGCACAAAAGCAATTCTGGAACGTGACTTTTGGTGGCCTGGACTTGGTACCTTTGTCAAGAACTTTGTAGCTGGCTGTGCCATATGTCAGCAATCCAAGGTCAACACTCACCCTACTGTCGCTCTTTTGAACCCCATTCCGTCTTCATCATCTTTGCCATTTCGACAAATCTCTGTTGATCTTATCACTGATCTCCCATTGTCCTCTGGCTTTGATTCTATTATGGTCATGGTCGGCCATGGCCTTATGAAGGGGGTAATTTTCATTCCTTGTAACAAAACCATTGACACTGCAGAAGTTGCTAAACTTTTCTTCGACAATGTATTCAAATGCTTTGGCCTTTATGACTCCATCATCTCAGATTGTGGCCCTCAGTTCACCTCTGCGTTTGCCCTAGAACTCACTCGTCTTCTCCAGTATGACATTCAACTCTCCACTGTGTATAACCTCCAGACGGATGGCCAAACCGAACGTACTAATCAAGAACTCGAAACCTACCTCCATATCTTCTGCGCCAACAATCCCCACTCCTGGTTGGAATTCCTCACTACCATCACAACTCCATCCCTCATAGCTCCACTAAGTCATCTCCATTCTCCCTCCTCCTTGGTTATGAACCCCGATCATTCCCCACCTTGGGTAAAACGTTCATTCCCGCTCTGTCTGACAGGTTGATCGCCCTGTCCAAGGTACAAGAAAAAGCCCTTGCTGCGCATGACTCTGCTTGCTTAGTGATGACTCGCCATTCCACCCACTCATTCTCCTCCTGGAAAGTTGGAGACAAGATATGGCTGGAAGTCACCAATCTTCAGATCCCCTACCCCTCTAGAAAACTTGCTCCCAAACACCATGGACTATTTGAAATCACACAAGTTGTCTCTCCCCTCATCTATCATCTTAGACTACCTCCTTCCTGGAAAATCCATGACACATTCCATGCTTCCCTCTTATCTCCCTTCAAACAGACTGAAGCACATGGACCTTCCTTTCTCAAACCACCTCCAGATGTTATTGATGATGATGATGAATCTGAAGTGGAGGCTATCCTATCACACAAAGGCCGCCCTGGTAACTATCAGTACCTGACCATATGGAAAGGATATTCTCAGTCCGAAGCTACCTGGGAATCTGAAGAAAACCTCCGTCACGCCCCCAGGATCCTTTCCACTTATAAACGCTCCCACTCCCTTTCCCCACTCACTCGCACTCTGCTCGAATCAGCGAAAGTCATAGCGTGCTGCTGTGCACTGCTACCCAGTACCTGATCCTCTGGCAATGTGTTTGTCATCCAGCTTCTCTCCCTGTTATCTGTAGCGGTCTTATTCTTCGCTCAATTACTTTTCCTCTTGAAATCAAACAAAGTCATTCTCATATGCCTAACTTCATTTCCTCCTATGTCTATTACTCTTCGATCTCACTCATCTACTATGTCGGACCCATCGCCTTTACGCTCTTGTCCTGTGCAACCTTCTTTGCTTCCGCCTTGTCTTTTGCCAATTCTCTTTTCAGCCATCCTCTCTGATCCTGCCCTTTGGTGCATCATTCCTGAGGATTCTTTGTATCGAAATGATGACATTTTACATCATCTCATTGGATTATTTCATACTGTGGTGCACATTCAAAACCTTCATTTGCATTCTGCCTCACAAAACCTACCCTCTTCTTTTGGAGTTTCTTTTTTGCGTTGCAATTGGACAGCTGTCTGAACGGGTCCTAGACCTGTTAGTACTTAACTGTTTTGCTGATCTTGTACCTAGACTTCCTATTTGACTCGTATTACCGACCTTTCATCCCATCTTTCTGTCTTTAAACCCACAGGAACGAGACTTTTATCTCGAAAACATGACCTCTTATCCGGAAGGTGGTCAAGTTACTCAATCACCTATCCCTGAACCACCTCTCCCAGTTCCAGCTCCTCCTTCTCCCGCTACGTCCACGTCTCGCACCCTAGTGGATCGTCTATCCTCCCCTCCTCCTTCCTCGTCGTCTTCAAACTCAGACACAATTGATATAGGACCTATATACTTCAACGTGCCTCCTCCTCCTCCTGACTCCACCCCCAACCCATCTCTGTTGGAAAGAATGGCTGATGCAGTAAACAGCGCCACCGCCTCTGATGGCTCTTTCTCCATTGACTTCGCCGCCCAAGCTCGAGTTCAGGCTCTGTACAAGCGTCTCGCTGACGGATGTTTGATACTTGACTCTCCCACCCAAGTCCTGGAATCTTGGTTTGTCCTCTGAGATGCCACTCCTTCCATGATGTGTTTCTATTGCCATCGTACTGGCCATTATTGAGTCGATTGCCCTCAATATCACTGCCCTCGCTGTGGCACTCCTGCTCCCAGCCATAGAGCCATCCTTTGTCTTCAATCCTTCTGCGACTTTTGCCACCACTGGGGTCATGGACCATGTGTATGTCCTAGCAGACTTTGTGCTCTCTGTAATGGCGAAGGTCATGTTGCTAATGACTGTCCTTATTGTTACGATTCTTTTCTTTCTCTTTCTTAACGAACAGTCTTCTCATTGTACTCTCTAGTACTTTCTTTTCTTATCAGTCGTCACGACTCTCTTGAGGCTATCGACACTTTCTTCAGGCGATAACTCAGACCATTAATCCTCAGACTTATCCCTTCTTCTGAGCGATATCCCAGACTGATGTCTCGTCCTCTCACCTTTCCCTTTTCCAATGACTTCCTCGTGTTGTCATTTCCTTTCCAAGGTAGATGACTCAACTCCGCAGTCTTTCCTCTTTTTGTCTTGTCTTATCTTGCTATCTCATTGGACGATTAACTCCGCAGTCGTCTCTTTCACGACAGCAATACTTCCCCTTATTCCATAGCATTCCATACCGTTCCATTTTCTCACAGTTGGAACACTTATATACCAGATCACCTGTATTGTAGTTCCTCACTCTGAATCTATGATATTCGTCATACTCATTCTCAGTCCTCGAGCGATTCTCGAGACCGTGTGCTCACTCGTCATTGTCCTTTGTCCTCTGTCGTTGTTTCGCACTTAGCTTGCTAAGAGAGACGCTGTGGTACCTCTTCGTGAGTGTCCGCCTCTCTTGGGTTAAGTTGAATGCTCTCTTGAGTACGCTTAGCGTTACAAAAGATTCAGAGTCACCTTTAGCCCCTCCTGTTACGGAGTAGGGCCTAACCCCCACCATTTCGCACCTCAACCGTGCCATTGGCCGTGCCCTAGGGCAATCATCGGGCGACCAATCGTCGTCATCACAGTCATCAACCCCAGGATCTAGCAGCCCTAGATCAGGAAGGATCCCCGGACCTTCAACCCCCACTGCCCCATCATTTACCCCTCGTCCAAGACCTTCGTCTCTTCATCACCGAGGCACCTTCTCTGCCTTCAACTCTGATCCAGAAGAAGAACCACCGGCAGTAACACCCCCTGGTTCACCAATCCAAGTATCGCCTAGTAACACTCCCCCTCGAGTCCCTACACCACCAGTAGTGACTGTCCACTCACAATCCCTGACCCTAGCACCCCCACCACAGATCCCCTTAGCAACAATGTCTGGAGCCGGAGCTGGAGCTGCACCTGCGCCTGCACCTCCCCCTCCTCCTCAACCTGGAGCTGCACCTGCCCCTGTACCTGTTCCCCCTGCACCTAGAGCCGAGTTTAAGGCTGCCCTCCCTGCCGATTTCTCTGAAGAACCGGCCGACGCCACCCGATGGATGAAAGTGATGAGAGCGTACTTCACCATCAACGCCCACTTGTACAACACCGACTATGCTTGCATCTTGACCACCCTAAATAAGCTAAGTAAGGGTAGAGGTGTACCTTTCTCCAAGAAATGGTATGACATCCTAGGCAACGCGGCCATTGCTGCCAACCAGAAGACATTCAATGTCTTTGAGAACGACTTTACTTCAATGTTCTATCCCTTCAACCTTAGTACTACTGCTCATCAGAAACTCTCTAACCTGGAGCAAAAGAACTTCAAGACTGCCAAGGATGACGGTTTCCAACAGTATATCACCGATTTCTTAAACCTGTCTGCTCGTGTACAGATCACTGATGAGGCTACCCTCATCGACCACCTTGCCAGAGGACTTGATCATCGTATCACCACCATGATTTTATCTATGACCGCTGTCCCAACCACCTCCCATGAATGGATCGCCAGAGCCAAGATGTTCCATACCCAGATCGGACATATTGACGCCCTAAAGAAAGGTAGTCGCGCCTCCTCCCTCGTTTCTCCTAAGGACCCAAATGCCATGGACATAGATGGCATTCGAATTAAGAAGCTCTCCCCTGTAGAACGTGCAAAATGTATCAAAGAAGGTCGTTGCTTCCATTGTCGCAAAAAGGGCCACAGCGCCACCCAATGTGAAGGCGCCAAACCCTCGTCCCCTGGTCCCCAGAACATTTGATCCACCAAGCCCCCTGCCGACCCTAGATCGCCCCCTATTGCTCCTAGCCCTACCCCCAAAGCTCCTAACTCGCCCTCCACTTTTGACACCTATGTAAACGGACTCTGCACCTCTGGGAAGGATAAAGGTGAACTCCTTCAGGTTCTGAAAATGTGTTTCGAGAAAGATGAAGAACCATTGGATGAAGAAGTTGCCAGTCTTGCTGTCCAGGATTTTTGAATGGGGAGGATGTATCAACGTCTTCTCTCCCCAATGTACTTGTAGGTTTACCGAATGAAAGAGCTCTTTGTTTGCCTGTTTGCTTACAAGTCGGTTCAAAAACCGTCGAAACTGTTGCTCTGATTGATTGTGGAGCAACCAGTAACTTCATTGATCCTATTCTCGTCCCTGCTCTCCGAATGGGGATCCGACCTCTCCCAAAACCCCTTATGGCTTACAATGTGGATGGCTCACCTAACAAGAAAGGAGCTATCAAATACAAGATCCGAACAAATGCTCAATTCTCATCTTTTGAAAATTGTCTTGATCTCATGGTTGTCGCCCTCAGCAAGCGACAGATCATTCTAGGAATGCCCTGGCTTAAACGATGGAACTCTATTATCGATTGGACTTGTGGTACGGTGACCATTAACAAGGAAAGTCCATTCTGGGACACTGTGGTACCTCTTAGTGAGCGTCCACCCTGGAATGAGATTAACAAGGTAACTCTCTCAACTCAACTGGCCCAACAGGAAACCAAACAAGAACAGAAGGTCCCGACCTGGTGTCAAGATTACGAAGACGTATTTTCTGAGAAAACCTTCAACACTCTTCCCCCACATTGACCCTATGACCATACCATCGAACTTAAACCCACCTTTGTTCCGAAAATTGCCAAGGTCTACTCACTGAACCCCACTGAGAAAGAGGCCTGTCGCCTCTTTGTCGAAGAACATCTAAAATCTGGTCGTATTATCCCGTCTAAATCCCCACAAGCTTTGCCTTTCTTTTTTGTACCCAAGAAAGACGGTTCTCTTCGTCCCTGCCAGGACTATTGATATCTTAACTTGTTCACTGTCCAGAACGCGTATCCCCTTCCCCTCATCTCTGATCTCATCGATGATATGAAGGACTCCATGCTGTTCACTAAGTTTGATATACGATGGGGATACAACAACATTCGCATCCGAGAGGAGGACCAGTGGAAAGCGGCATTCATTACTCCGCTTGGACTATTCAAACCCACAGTGATGTTCTTTGGCTTCAACAACGCTCCACCCACGTTTCAGGCTTTCATGAATCATATCTTTGCTGACATGCTTGCAGAACGATGGCTGAAGATCTATATGGATGACCTTGGCATTCACACAAAGGATGACATCACACTCCACCATGATCGCACCCGCAGAGTTCTCCAACGTCTCAGAGAACATGGCCTTTCACTTAAGATCTCTAAATGTTCCTTCGACACCCCCCAGATGGAATATCTCGGCATGATTATCGGTCAAGGACGACTTGAGATGGACCCCGTCAAACTCACCGCCATCAAAGACTGGAAACCCCCAACATCTGTCAAAGGAATCCGCAGTTTCCTCAGCTTTGCCAATTTCTACCGAAAGTTCATCCTCAATTTCTCCAACATTGTCGCTCCCCTTGTCCTTCTCACCCGAAAGAATGAACCTTGGCCCTGGACTTCTCTTCAGGAGACTGCATTCCATTCCCTCATTGCCCAATTCTGCTCTGCCCCAGTCCTCGCTCTCCCAGACACCTCCTGTCCGTTCTCTATTATGACCGATGCCTCCCTGATCACCTCTGGAGCTGTACTCCTTCAAGCCGATGTCAATGGTGACCTCCACCCTTGCGCTTACTTTTCCAAGACCTTCTCCTCCACCGAATGCAATTATGACATTTACGATCGGGAGCTCTTAGCTGTCATCCTTGCACTCGAAGAATGGTGACAATATCTTCTCGGAACCCCTCACCTGGTCACAATCATCACTGACCACAAGAACCTGTCCTTCGTTAAAGACCCTCGCAAACTCTCCCATTGTCAAGCCCGCTGGTCCCTCTTCCTCCTCAACTTCGACCTTGTTTGGAAAGTAACCCCTGGAACCCAGATGGGTCCAGCTAACGCCCTTTCCCGCAAAGATTCCATTGACACCTCCTCCGACAATGCCGACGCATCTATCCTCCCAGACCCTGTTGTTATCAATGCCCTCGACCTTAAACTCTTCGACTATATCCACTCCTCGTCCTCGTCTGACCCACTCGTCCTTTGTGCGCTCAAAGCCATGGAAGAAGCAACACCTTTGTTCCCTCATTTCTCTCTCCAAGATTGGTCATTTGATAATGGCTACCTCTTTTACAAAGGTCATTTATATGTTCCACCCTCGTCCCAATCCACGCTTCTCCACAGCATTCATTCTTCCCCCACCACTGGCCATGCTGGTCAATTCTGCATGAAAGCGATCCTAGAATGTGACTTTTGGTGGCCTGGACTTGGTACCTTTGTCAAGAACTTTGTCGCTGGCTGCACTATATGTCAACAATCCAAGGTCAACACTTATCCCACTGTCGCTCCTCTAAACCCGATTCCATCGTCATCATCTTTGCCTTTTCGACAAATTTCTGTTGATCTTATCACAGATCTCCCTTTGTCATCTGATTTTGATTCTATTATGGTCGTGGTCGACCATGGCCTTATAAAGGGGGTAATTTTCATCCCTTGTAACAAAACCATTGACGCTGCAGGAGTTGCCAAACTTTTCTTTGACAATGTCTTCAAACGCTTCAGACTTTACGATTCCATCATCTCGGATCGTGGTCCACAGTTCGCCTCTGCATTCGCTCTTGAACTTGCTCGCCTCCTCCAATATGACATCCGACTCTCCACCGCGTACCACCCCCAGACTGATGGCCAAACTGAATGAACTAACCAGGAACTTGAAACATACCTTCATATCTTTCGCACCAACAACCCCCATTCCTGGTCAGAGTTCCTCACTACCGCCGAATTCCACCACAACTCCGTTCCCCATAGCTCCACTAAGACATCTCCATTCTCCCTCCTCCTTGGTTACGAACCCTGATCATTCCCAGCCCTGGATAAAACGTTCATTCCCACTTTGTCTGACAGGTTGATTGCCCTGTCCAAGGCACGAGAAGAAGCCCTTGCTGCGCATGACTCCACTCGTTTGGCGATGACTTGCCATTCCACCCGCTCATTCTCCCCCTGGAAAGTCGGAGACAAGATATGGCTAGAAGCCACCAATCTCCAGATCCCCTACCCCTCTAGAAAACTCGCTCCCAAACGCCATGGACCATTCGAGGTCTCACAGGTCATCTCTCCTTTTGTCTATCGCCTCAGATTACCTCCTTCCTGGAAGATTCATGACATGTTTCACGCTTCCCTCTTATTGCCGTTTAGACAGACAGAAGCACATGGACCTTCCTTTCCTGAACCTCCTCCGGACGTTATAGATGACGAAGAAGAATTCGAAGTGGAGGCTATCCTGTCACATAAAGGCCGCCCTGGCAACTATCAGTACCTGACCACATGGAAAGGATACTCTCAATCCGAAGCGATGTGGGAACCCGAAGAAAATCTCCGCCACACTCCTAAGATTCTTTTTCCTTATAAACGTTCTCATTCCTTGAAATAATCGCTGAATCCCTTGAGCGGTGTTGTACCTCTTCGTGAGTGTCCTCCTCAATGGTCAAGCTATTACATGTTCTTTCCTTTAACCGAATTACACCCACTCTTCTTCAACCTTCAACCGTGTCTTATTCTCACCTTCGTCATACTTCTCTTTGTTCTTTTCTGTTCACTCCATCGAGCCAGTCACAATTATTCTTCTTCTATTACGATAAGTCCACTTCCTTAAGTTCGATAATTTCCAATTATGGACTTTTCCAAAACCTCTTTGACTGCCGCCACCGCTGGCTGGGACACTACTGACTTCACTACCAGAGTCGTCTCTGTGGACCAACCTCTCGCTGCCTATCAACTCACCTCTCCTCCTGCGGGTTATCATGACCAATTATTCCGCCTTTTGGCCGACCCATCCGTTGCCCATGCTCTAGATTACTACATGGATGTTGATTCTCCCCTATCCGCTTTATGCCAACTCCTTCACTACTTTCGACTTCTGTCAATTGCCAGTCTATCTGGCTGGGGACGAACTTCCACCATAGATACCCAATATCTAGACATTGCCAACATCAACGCCCTTGTCGTTTTAGCCCACCATTTTAATTTTGGAGAGTTCCTCGAGGACATTCATCGATACCTCACACAGGTAGCCTTATCACAATCCCCTGTCAACAATCGTGTAATCCCACCTCGTCAAAAGAAACCCAAACGTCATCGCACCATCCATCCTCCTCGTCGACACTCTCCTTCTCCCCTAGATCAAGGAGATAGCCTCTTCATTCCAGAAGCCTTCGAGAACGACACTGGGTCACCCCTTGCCACAGACCTCTAGTCTTCGTAAGCACTTTGACAGTATGAAGGGGGTAATGTTACGATTCTTTTCTTTCTCTTTCTTAACGAACAGTCTTCTCATTGTACTCTCTAGTACTTTCTTTTCTTATCAGTCGTCACAACTCTCTTGAGGCTATCGACACTTTCTTCAGGCGATAACTCAGACCATTAATCCTCAGACTTATCCCTTCTTCTGAGCAATATCCCAGACTGATGTCTCATCCTCTCACCTTTCCCTTTTCCAATGACTTCCTCGTGTTGTCATTTCCTTTCCAAGGTAGATGACTCAACTCCGCAGTCTTTCCTCTTTTTGTCTTGTCTTATCTTGCTATCTCATTGGACAATTAACTCCGCAGTCGTCTCTCTCACGACGGCAATACTTCCCCTTATTCCATAGCATTCCATAGCATTCCATTTTCTCACAGTTGGAACACTTATATACCAGATCACCTGTATTGTAGTTCCTCACTCTGAATCTACGATATTCGTCATACTCATTCTCAGTCCTCAAGCGATTCTCGAGACCGTGTGCTCACTCGTCATTGTCCTTTGTCCTCTGTCGTTGTTTCGCACTTAGCTTGCTAAGAGAGACACTGTGGTACCTCTTCATGAGCGTCCGCCTCTCTTGGGTTAAGTCGAACGCTCTCTTGAGTACGCTTAGCGTTACACTTATGCCGCACATATGTC
>JBBPUG010000194.1:12022-34888 GCA_038094535.1 Tubosaeta aff. alveolata
CTTTTCATTGGACAATTAGCTCTGCAGCTTTCTCTCTCATGACAGCGATGTTCTCCCTTATTCCCTCACATTCTACAGCATTCCATTCTCTCATGATAGGAATACTTATACCACTCGCCCTGTACTTTTACTCCTTACACTGAATCTACACCATCCTGCATACTTGTTGGTTGTCCTCGAGTGATTCTCAAGTCCTCTGAGCTCCTCATTGATTGTCCTCAGTCTTGGTCAACATCCTTTGTCCCAACTCCTCAAATCTCTTAACTCTGAGCTCTTAGCTCATTGTCTATGATATTCATCGTACTCATTCTCCATCTTCGAGCGATTCTCGAGACCTGTGTGCTCCCTCATCATTGTCCTCTGTCCTCTGTCCTCAGTTCGCACTTAGCTTGCTAGGAGAGATGCTGTGGTACCTCTTCGTGAGTGTCTGCCTCTCTTGGGTTAAGTCGAACGCTCTCTTGAGTATGCTTAGCATTACACACACAGGTGTGCGCCACTCTCATCACTATCGTGCTGACGAGGTCGAAGAGCAATGTCAGGGCATACTCACCATGACAAGGCGAGTGAGCACATCATAATCGATTGTGCTACTACTACGACGGTGATGGAGCATTGAACAGTGACAATGATGGTGACGACAAAGGGAGCGAGCAGAACTTACTGTGTGGCCCATATTGTGGCACCGTTACTTACAATGTACTTAACACGCACTTATTATTCACTTGTGTAAGTGGTGAATAAGTGAAGGCCTCTGAGCAGTGGAACCTACTTATTTAAGTAGAATTTTACTTATTTTGCATTCTACTCAAAAACTACTTATTCAACTTTGAGTAGTCAATGAGTAGCTATAAGTATTGTCTAATTACCTGATGTAGATAGGCAACTGGATGAGTAAACCCATCAAGGTCATCATGCTGGTGCTGCTCTTCACTTCTCGACAGTCACCACATGGTAGTGGTACATATGCCATTGCACAACCCTTGCCTGCCTTAGTGGCGTGCCGTCATCACGATGGCAGTGGTGGCAGGGTGTGCCATTTCGTACCATTACTCTCGTCGCCAGCAGTGTTGGGTTGCTTGTTTGGCAGGAGGTCAACTTAATAGTATGCCAGGTCATGGCCATGGCCATGGTGGGTCAGTGGGTTGGCTAGCCTGTACCCATGATGACTAGGGTGTTCAGGTCAGAGTCATGATAGTGCTCATGCAATGTAGTGCAGCGAAACAAATATGCACTCATGACATCATAGTACAGAGGTAGCACAAATAAGTGCTGGGTCAAATTCTGAACTGGATAGTGCAACATTCTCAATCCACATGGCGCAAAACAATATCATTAAACAAGCGGGCTAATGGTACTATAGCTCTACAGTATTGAGAAAAAGATTAGATTCCCCGCTATAAATGCATTGATTGCTCCAAACATTCTATAAGCTCCATACTTGCCACCATCTTTTCACAAGCATTCAAGGTGATTGCCAGGTGCCATTGTCCAGTTTCTAGAATCACTTTACTGGAAGGGTCCTTTTTGATCAGTTTTTGATGTACCTTGCCTACTTTCTCCTTGAGTACTTGATGATCAGAGGAATCACACAGATGTTGGATCAGTGTATTGGCTTGCCAAATCACACATATCAATTCTTGCAGATCTGTCTGTACCGGAGAAATGTGACTCTGCGAAGGAATGTCAATTTGGTGTGCCAGGTGATTTCGTATCTACATTCATCAGGACCTTGCATCTCATTTTGAGGAGACAATGTACTAAGCTTGTTTCTGCTTCCCCAGAATATTGGTATCTCCATTCCGGTAACAGCGGATCGCCCACTAACCCCTCCGACTTCTTCCACCATTTATCGATTTCGGGGGCCATGCAGCTGACTACCATCTTGGCGAATTTTGATCTCGGAATAGAGTCCACAGTATCTTGGCACCACATATTGGCGCCAGTGCTAGAGAGGAAGCAAAGGGATTCTGGGATATTTGGGGACATCCCTTGCAATGTTGCTTCCTCAAGAAGCATCAAAACTGCATTCTGTCATGGAGAATTAGCATCTACATTGCTAGCAGAGGATTGCATACCATCATGATCTCCACCCTGGCCCAAAAGATATTCCAAAGAGGCGTATTCGGTGGCGGAAAGCAACTAAATATTTCTTGAATCTCATACGCAGTTATCGCAAGTTGGACCTCCACCACAAATTGGGTCCAAGCCGGATCTTTCGAGTATGTTGGGTCTTCCACTAGGCTTGTCATGGGAGAAGGCTGAGGGTCAGGGAGAACAATCAGCATTCCTGTAGAATCCCTTTGTGAAGAGAATGTCTTCACACTCTTGAGTTGGGTGTCCGTTACGGTACCAGCAGTTGATAAAGCGCTTGCATATTCACGAAGACAGGACTTGGAGTAGCTGAAGTTGTAAGAACACTTCGGCAAAGGTTCCGGCATCTAGAACAGTTAGTATTTTAGCTAACCATCCAAAAAATTTACACATACATGGCTTAGATGGTGTCTTGCAACTGCTAAGAATACCTTCAGCTGTTCATCGTCCATCTGCTGAGCATCCATAAGCGGACATTCATTCGGAAGGTAGAAATGTGCGAGAGCATTAACTGCCAATACACCACAGGAGTAAGAGTTTTCTTGCTAGGGGATTTGAAGATTGACTGTTGGGAATATGTTTCCTGTATGGTGCTTAGTCCACCATTGGAGAACACTGAGAAACTTGCTATTGGGATTCTGCCCAAGAGAGTTGCCGTATCGAATGCAACATTGCCTAAAGTCAAGAATGGTGGCAACCCAATGGTTGCCTGTAACATTTGAGATGAAGGCAATGCTGGACTGCTGACCAGTTCCTAGCTCTTCTCCTAAGGCCCTGGCATTCATGAAAGAAGGTGCCCGGTATGTAGAGCTGTGTGAGTTGTATGCTGTGTTTAAGTAGAAGTGAAAAAATGTATTTTGAAATACCACTTCCAATCCATGCTTTTGGTGGATGGCGAAGCTGAGAAGGTCCAACATTTGCTCTTCGTGTGTGTCAGCAAGCCATTCTTCTGTCATATAGTCTGCAAGGTTGGAGATAGCTTCTTGGAACTGAAAATCTCAAGTGTCACCGAATCATGTTAGCTCTCCCAGCATCATGTGGGCCTGGGATGCCAAGGGATGACCGTCATTGTGGTGATGTTTCTTGTGGAATTGGGTCCGCTGCTCCAGGTTCCTCTCTGCCTTGTTTCATGGATGTTGGTGCCAGTCAAGCAGGTTCGAAATCTCAGCCCAGTAGATTATGGCCCAGAGTGGGAGGTGGCTGGCAATCGCATTATCTTGTAGATGAGCACACTGAACAGATCGGGGAAGGTTATTGTTCCTGGCGCCCGATGATAACTTAGCGACGTAGAGAAGGAGTGCTTTGACTTGGTCAGAGGGTGGGATAGGGATTGTCTGTAGAGTTTCTGTGGCCTCGATGTTGGGTTCATCAAAACAAAGATATGCAACAGGAGATAGTAAAATTCGGGACGAGTCTGCCCATGATCGAGGTGGAAGCAGATAGTCGAGGAACTCCAGAATTGACAAATTTGGATTTGGAAGAAGAGATGCCACCACTGAAGCAGGCATCGTGAATGGAGCAATACCAGTGGTCATTACAATGGTAAGTCGAAGGGGCAAAGAAGATTTAATCAAATTTTCACAATTACAGAACTTATAAGATGAACTCGCTGAACGCTTATTGGATGCTTATTGTCCCACCAGCTTCACAATGGTCATTGAATGTTTGTGGCTGCTTGCTGGTGTCAAAATTCACCACAACTATCACCACATATTCATTTTTGGTTGTCACCGTTTGATAGATTTATGATTTCAGATTTATAAGCGTAGTGATAACCTTGAGTTTGATTGCACATTCATACTCAAGTAACAATCAAGGATTCAACTGGGCAGCTAATTGTGTTCGTTTTCCTTCTTCCTGTGTGATTGCATCATTTAACTCCTGGATCCTCACTGAAAATGACAACCTTTCCTCGCAACCTGCCAATAACATACTTTCTAGGTCACCATACAGCCAGCCGAATGTTAGGGAGGAACCAATCATTCCTTTGGAAGCTACTCGCTCCAACAGATCAATGCAGGTCCCAAGTTGTTTGATGTCGTTCTCTATGCCCTGATCTTCTAGTGAGCGTGAATCTGCACAGAGTTCTGCCAACTGAATGACATGATCGCTGGTGGGTCTCTCGATGCAGAGGGTCACTGAAATCCTTAACATGAACAAACAAGAACATTAAATCACGATTGACACACCATTTTCCTCTCCAAGTTGGCGCCATGAAACCATGAGGGAACCGATCTTCCTCTGTCCTGTACTAGGATCATAAACTGCATGCCCCTCTTCAATCTGAGAGGGAAGCACCACTGTTTGCGATGCCTTCATCCGTGAGACCTTATTTTCCACTGGATTGTAAGCTGTCTGTCAAAAATCCATCCCTGACAAATCGACTCTTACTTGCTTGATTGCTAGGTGGTCCCAGCTACCACTTGGGCAGATGACGACTGATCCTTTCTGAAGGGCTGTTGGAGTTTGTAATGCCATGCATCGCTTTCATTTCTTGGATCTGCAATGACAACAGCCCCAAATCAAGCCGACTGGGTTCGTGGCTACTTCACAGATTGCCATTCTGTCCGATGAGCATTCTCTACATTTCTTCTGAAGTTTTATTTCACCTAAATTAGAAGAGATGAAGACTCACCAGCCTGAATCCTAGGACATCTGAAATATAAAAATGAATTATAATTGATCTAAATTGCTGTCGAATGATTCACCTTTATCATTCAGTTGCAATTGTTTCTTTAGAACGGGGTGGTGTGCCATGTCAAAGGTTGCAATTCTTGTATTGGCGAAAGGAGAATGCACTGTTCTCACGCCACCTTCTGTAATTCATGAACTTCGCATTCACTCAAATTTTTAAATTGAAATACAATGAAAATGTACACATGAATTGTAACACCATTTACTCACTCTTGTATGCCGCTATCCCCTCGCCCTCATTGTCCGTTGGGCCATCGCAAGGCCTTGCCCTCGCCACTGTCCTGGTGGTGGCCATGGTGCTGCACTCGTCCAGCACACTTCACCTTATGGTAAGAGGGACATCAAATCCCTCATCCATTGTGGGCATTGCGCCACCTCAGCATCCTTGGTATCCTTGTCGTGGTGGCCTTGTCTTGGTGGTCATTGGCAGGCCATTGTAACGCTAAGCGTACTCAAGAGAGCGTTCGACTTAACCCAAGAGAGGCGGACGCTCACGAAGAGGTACCACAGCGTCTCTCTTTAGCAAGCTAAGTGTGAAACGACGACAGAGGACAAAGGACGATGACGAGTGAGCACACGGTCTCGAGAATCGCTCGAGGACTGAGAATGAGTACAATGAATATCATGGACAATGAACCAAGACTGAGGACAACGACGAGGAGCTCAGAGGACTCGAGAATCGCTTGAGGACAAGGAATGAATATGCAGGATGGTGTAGATTCAGTGTAAGGGATAAAAGTACAAGGCGAACAGTATATAAGCATTCCTATCATGAGAGAATGGAATGTCATAGAACAAGATGGAACAAGGGGATACATCACCGTCATGAGAGAGACGGCTGTGGAGCTAATCGTCCAATCAAAAGAGGTTTACATAAGTAAGTTGACATAAGTGACGCAGAAGAAAGAAGATGGAACGAGATGATGAAGAAGGGAGAAAAAATCGTAACAGCCATTGCATCACCTCATCTCCTGCCATTAGCGTTGAAGTGGTGGGTGCATTGTTGCAAGTACACTCACACCTTCACCCTTCATTGCACCACCTCCCCGTAGTGTATCACTCTGCCTTGGCTTCACCATTGGCACTATGGCAACGGCAGTGCTATCACGCCCCTTCCCCTATGTCACTTGTTGTTCCAGAGGTGTGCACTACTGAGCCTCTCCATCATGCTGGTGAATGTGTCGCTGCACCCCCTCATGCCCATCCTAGGAAGGTCATTGCATGCTATTGCCCTTGTCGCTGTGAAGGTAGTAGTGCTAGTGGAGCATCACCCTCACTCCCAAAGTCATCCCCATAGTGGTAGGTATGCCACTGCGTGTTGTTGCTGTCGCCATTGTCCCGACAGAGCCATTGCACATCGTTGTCAAGTCATGTGGTAGTTGTACCGCCTCCATCATTGCACATTGTCATTGTGAACAGAGGATATGACATTGCATGTCCTCGCCATTACGGTCATGTCTTGGTGGTGGCACAGCAAGCTTCTCACATCGCCATTGTCGTCATAATCTACAGGTAGAGTCAAGGCTTAAATGTCTGCTCACCTGATTAGGATCATGCCATGGGACCTCAACTATTCACCAGACTTCCGAATCTTCACTTCCTCTCACTCATTTTCCCAATCTGTTGGTTCGTCTGTCTTCCTGCTTCACCATTTGAGGGATGTGGTTAGAAATAGAAACATTGATACATGCATTCAAGGCGAGTCCCTGTTGTTCCATGTGTGATGACTTGGTGCACCCTCTACTATCTAGATTGTCATGTCTGGGGTTTGAAGGTAGCCCTTTGGGTTACACATGCCACAAATGAGGTTGAGTGGGACAACAGATGCCATTGGAGGCAAGTAACATTGGGTTGTCATTTTCCTCAGGTCATCGCTCTTGGAACAGGACTCCAACTTCACCTACCCCTACTGCCCGTAACAAGTCTGCCCCTGCCACACTCGAGATCTCTCAGCAAGAGCCCACAGGACAAAAGAAGGTATGACGACTTGCCTGAGCCACGAGATGTGCTGACCATATTTCGACTTTCTTGCTCTGTTTGTGCCTCACCATTTTGTAGTTTCTTTCTATCATCAGATTGTATTCAATACCCATGAATGAAAGTATCATATTAAGGTTACAGGGCAAAGAGAGTACAACAGTAAGCGGAGTGTGGTATTTAGTGGTAAAGACTGCAGAGTCAGTCTGATTTCTCCCTAAACTTCTTTAGAAAGGTAGGAAGTTGATCTCCCAACGGACCTGGATTTTGGGTGAATTTTGTGAATTCTTTGCACATTTGCTCTTGCACCTTCAAGGCCTGTATCATCTTTGCCTAGAGGTGGTCTATTCGTGGGTGATGGTCTGGAGGTTGGTGTTGTTGCAAGCAAAGGAACGCCACTGTATACTTTCTATCAAGCTCTTCCATCGCTCTGGCATACTCTTGCAACTTCTTCTCAATACCTTTTTCTTGCAGTTGAACTTGGCAGAGCACTGCCTCGATCTCACATATTCATTTTTCTGTGTTGTTCGCCAGTTCGGGGGAAGAGTCAACCTGCATGCAGACATTGGAGGAAAAAGAGATGTATCTATTTGAAAAGTGATTCAGATACACAGAATCAAAGGTACTTACCTTTTTGTCTACTCAAGCACCTGTATTTGGTTTGGAGGGGCTGACAACATTGAGCTACTGATGAACTTAGTAAGGATTCTAAAGCAGAACAATCGACTCACTGTAGCTTCACCTTCAAAAACAACATCCACAACTCCATCACCCTCACTCTGGCCGTTGCCGGATTCTTCATCTTCGATGTTCGCATCCTCCATGGCCTTTGACTTTCCCTTGTCTGGCACCTGTGGCTCCTCTCCTGTAGGCTTTGGAGCAGTAGTGGTGTCATCCTTCTTGAATCTTGACACACGATCGCCCCACGAGTTTGCTGCATAAACCATGCTTCCGTCCTTATCAACGATGGAAGGGAGGTCTTGAAGGACCACACACTTGCTCTTGCGGGAAGTACATGGTTTGCAGGGCTTGATTCTATCATTAGAACTCTTCATTACTGTGCACATTAGATTCTTTGCTGCACAGTAAGCACATTTCTAGGGTCATATCATCATAGGTCTTCTTGAGAAAAGTCTACTCACCGGCTCGAAAAACAGCTTGGATCCGGGGGAGTTTGTCAGGTCACCGACTTTGTGCCACTTTGGCTTTGCTCCAACTTGTTTCTGCGAAGCCTTCAACCCCTCAACCTTGAATTCTTCGTCATTTGAGCATGCCATCTTTTTTTTCACGTTTCGTTTCAGTCTCTGGGCAGGTGGGGGAGGTATAATAGTGGCATCTGGGGAATCTGCTGGTAGTTGCGTCAGCAGCAGCTTGTGAGTCTTTGGATTCAAACGCTCAGCAGATGGCAAAGTACAAGTGGCAGTGGGTAAGCCTAGTTTGGGCTTGTTGATTGAGGTGCCTGTGGGTGGATCAGTCACAGCAGGAGCAGTCTCAACTATGGGAGGCGAGATATCAGCACCACCAAATTCCCTCCACCAATGAGTGGAAGGATCTCCAGAATCAACATCTGCGGGAAGAGCAGAGTCTTCCATAAGGGCATCCTTCCATTGCAATCTTGTAATAAACTTGTCGATAAGTTCGGATTTCTCTAGAACATCCTTTGCCGAAATCTTATCCTTGAACTTGATCTTGAACTTTGCAGCAAGTTCGAGGACAATATGTAGCATATGAGTGTCTTTGTTTAACTGACTTGGGAAACATTTCTGTGCTGTGTCCTGAGGAAGATTGTAAGTGAAAGACACCTGTCCTGAATTGTACTTGCCACTTCATTTGCAAGTAAGGCTATCCACTCTCTTTCTCGAGAGTGACTATTGCTTGCGGATATGGAAGTAATCGCTGCGAGAATCCTGGCAGCATGGTTGTACAGGGGTTGTGGCATTGTTAGACGGCAGGGTGTGGCGATGTAGTTAGAATACTAGTAGGTTTCGAAGTTTGCCGCTTCTGAGTGGACAAACCAAGATGGAACAATAAAGGCTTCCATCTGTAATGCTAAGCGTACTCAAGAGAGTGTTTGACTTAACCCAAGAGAGGCAGACGCTCACGAAGAGGTACCACAGCATCTCTCTTAGCAAGCTAAGTGTGAGAATGAAGACAGAGGACAGAGGACGATGACGAGTGAGCACACGGTCTCGAGAATCGCTTGAGGACAGAGAATAAGTATGACGAATATCGTGGACAATAAACTAGGGTTCAGGGTTAAGAGATTCAAGGAGCTGGGACGAAGGATATTGACCAAGACTGAGGACAATGACGAGGAGCTCAGAGGACTCGAGAATTGCTCGAGGACAAGGAATGAATACGCAGGATGGCGTAGATTCAGAGTAAGAAACTACTATACAGGCGATCAGGTATATAAGTGTTCAAGTCGTGGGAGAATGGAACACTATGGAATGTTATGGAACAAGGGGAAGTGTCACCATCGTGAGAGAGACGGCTGTGGAGCTAATTGTCCAATGAGAGAGCAAAGATAAAGCAAGACAAAAGAAGGAACTGTAGGGTTGAGTCATCTACCTTGGAAAGGAAATGACAACACAAGGAAGTCATCAGGAAGAGAAAGATGAGAGGACGAGATGACAGTTCAAGATACTACTTAGGAAAAGGAAGTAAGCCTGAGAGATAAAGATATGAGTTATCACCCGAAGGAAATGTTGATAGCCTCAAGAGAGAGTCATGGTCGACGACAAGAAGAAGAGAAACTAGAGAAGACATTGAGAGAAGTATTCATAAAAGAAAGAAGAAGAAAGAAGAAGAAAAGAATCATAACACCATCCATGTTAGACTTGCTTTATGCAACCCCAAAGGTAAAACTTAAGCCATGACACGCTTGTACATGTATGTTTAAGTAGTTTCTACTGAAAATATCGCTTGTACCAAAAAATAACTAAATGCTGGAGATGGCAGTTCCTCATTCTAATGCTTGTAAAATACGCTACACAATGCTCGCCAACCAAAAACTGTCTAAAAATCATTTCCTTACTCTCGCATCAAGTCACACAAGCTTTCCAAGAGTTGAAGCGTCTGTTCTGTCCTGTGTTCCTCTGCATCTCGCTTCTTAATCTCGCCCAACAAGGAATCAAAGGTTTTCATTCGCTGTCGTAGCTCTTCTTCTTTGTGATCAAGAAGTCACTACATCTCTGCATTTTGCGCTTCTGCTACCTTAAGTTCAATAGCGAGGCACTCTAACTTTGACGACAATGCCTTGAAAGTGGATGGTGGGATTCGAATCGTGAGCGGAGAAGATCGAGCGCCTCTCTTAGTTTCTACAAGCATTATATGAGATGCTTGCGCTGTCAGAATAGTCAACAAGTTACTTGTGGTCTGAACGGAGCATGTGTTACTTTTCGAGACTGTTCAAGTATTATGATTACGATATGACTGTGACAGTGCACAACTCACTTGGCTTTGAAATGGTCATAAAATTATAAACACGATTACAAATGACTGGCTCATGGAAGGGTTCCCACCAAGGCTCCTCTGCTGTGAAGTGTTCCCTTCGGGATGGATTCAAACAGAGACGCATTTCCCAGGGGCTGGCTGCAACCATTGGATCGTGTCTATTGATTCGATGCAAGTCTATGGCATTGATCTCTTCATCTGTCTTGCCATGAAGCCACATAAACACACTGAGAAGCATTTGTGGCACCTCTATGGTGGGTATCTTGTCGACAATGGCAATGCTGGATTGCTTGTGAGATTCAGTGCAGATCTTATCGCAAGGTATTGAAACTCACCGCTTTTTCCACGATACATTTTTTCATCTCCAGTAATTTCAACTCTATGCATTTCTCTCCCAACACGTACAGGATTCGAGAGTGGTGTTTGAATACTTGTATTTGCATTGCCTTGATGTTCGGATCTCTGATGTCCATAGGATAACAGCAACCAGATTTAGTGCGAGTCATTGTAAGAACTGAGAGCGAAGACGAAGTTGGTTGAAGTTTTGCCAAATCATATGTGGACCATAACTTGATTACATAATTTGATGAGTCACTACGCCAGCATAATCCTTAGGCTAAATTTAGTTTGTTGCCAAAAGGATTTCACCACGACGCTTGGCGAAAACATATATATATGGTATCATAACGATGAGGCAGATTATTTGGCATTATCACTTGTTTGTCGACATATGGGAACCATGTAGCCAATAGCATAGCAAATGTCTACAGGGCACGTTATTGTCCATTTGACGGTGGACATGCACCTAACAACTGTTACGGTCTCATTATTTTCACTTTACGCTTACGCTTTTCTTTGTTATCTTATCTTCATCAGGATCTTATCAAGAGTCACAGCTATGCTATGCAGTAAGTGCTGGCTTGATGCGTGTTACAGCCAGGCTGTGCCTTAAGTGCTGGCACATACCCAATCCGATCTATGACTCACTCGGACTCATTTCATTTACTTCAAACATGTTTCAATCTTTAATTTCCGTCTCTTCCATTCTGCCACACCTCATGTGTGACTCATGTCTCTTATCTTGGCTGTGTCCACAGCCTTACATGCGTATGACTCATGTTCTTCATTTCCGTGCTGTGCATTGCTATGCCACTTATCTCTAGTGTTTAGAGTGTTCCATATTAGTGACTCATCGGTAGATTAGGTCACAACATGTACATACACTTAGATAGTATATAAAGACCAAGGGCTTGTCTGGGACGTCTCCCCAGTCAAGTTCACTTGGAGTTCTCCTTCGAACCTCCTTGTGATTTTCCTCTTTCTTGGCAAAGGTTGCCACCTCTTGACGTTTACGACTTTGTTGGTTTGAAGTTGTTTCAACAACCAAGTGGCCAAGTAACGTGGCATTTACAGTGGGAGAGTCATTGTGTCTTGGTGTGGTGCACTATTGTGCCCCTCGCCCAAGCCGACTTGTCATCTTGTAGGGTCGTCTTTTGGTAGGCCATTGTCACATGGACAATAACGTGCCTGTAGACATCACCATGTGACAAGGAGGTTCCACCTTGCTGTCGATGAGCAACCACCATGCAGCATGTAAACCTACAGACCAGCGATGTAAGCACAACGGCCCAAACAGGTCAACAGCATACCCACCAGTCATCAGGTAACTAGATCATTACTCATGTACTTATTTGCTACTCATCATGCTACTCATCATTTGCCGAGCAATAAGCAAAGTCTAAGTAGTTTTTGAGTACAGCTGAAGTCCGTAAGTCGCACAACCAAGCAAGTGTTTGTTGTTTGTTAAGTAGTAAATAAGTTAATGATAAGTAATACTAGTAATGACTGCGAAAAAATGAGAGGGATGAGCAAGAGCAATGGTCGGGCCACCCTCAGTGTGCAGTTACACACTGGTCACCCCCTTCATGCTTGTCATCGGTAGGCCTTGCGTTGTTGCCAGTGGTCCGTCAGTGTCGTCGTCGTAGTGTACACAGTTACATCACACCAGCTCCCCTTGTTGTCAAGGCGGTAGGTATGCCCTGGCAATGGGCATCGCCATTCAGCCTCGTCAACACGGTAGTGATGGGAGTGGGGCACATACCCGTGTACTGCGTCGCTCTCGCTCACTCATTGTCAGTGCTGTTGTGGGGGCACACCCTTGTGCTGCCATTCCATCTCGTTGTTGGTGCCGTTGTGGTGGCATGCCCTTGTGTCCCCTTCGCTGTTGTCGTCGTTTGTGGGCATGCCACCCCTGCCTTGCTCTGGGTATCTCGTCAACATGACAGTGATAGCAGCAGGTGCATGTACCTGCATCTCACCACCCTTGCCCTCACTGTGCCGTCCCTGTAGTGGTGGACACACCATTGCCATCACTCTTCGTCGTAGAGGTGGGCACGCACATGTACCTATGTTGCCCTCGCCAGTTGTCATCACAGGTGCCGTTGTGGGGGCATGCACTTGCATAGCCTTTGCTGCCATCATTGTTGTTCGTGGGCATGCCACCCCTTCCTTGTTCTGGGTGTCTCGTCAAAGCGACAGTGATAGTGGCAGGCAACCTGCGTTGCCCTCACCACCCTTGCCCTCACCGGGACATCCCTGTAGTGTCGGACACACCACTGCTGTCTCTTCATCATAGAGGTAGGCATGCATACGTACCTGCATCGCCCTTGCTGCTCTTGCCCTTGCCATGTCGGGGTCCACACAGTATGTCTGCTCACCCCTTTAGTCATTGGCATCATTGTCGGTGTCATTGTGGGGGCACGCCATTACGTCGCCTTTGCCATCGTCATCGTCGTTGTTCGAGGACATGCCACCCCTGCCTCATTCTGGGTGTCTTGTCAATGTGACGGTGGTAGTGGTGGGTGCACATACCTGTGTCACCCACATCACCATCACCCTTGCTGTGTCGGCTTGGGTGGATGGGGTTGCCATGTTGGGATTGGTTAGTAATCAGGGGCGGTGCTTGGGTAGATGAGTTGGCATGTCAAGGTCAGTACAGCAGCTATGGGAGGATGTGTACCCTCCTCATTGTCATCACCGTGGGAGTGTATAGGCAATGCCCCCACATGCAGTTGCAATGCCCCCACACACAGTTGCGCTTTTGGCCTCTCCGTAGTAGCTTGTAGTACTAGTAGTGGCAAGGTTTGAACTTCGTGTGTATGAGACTAATGAGTCATGTGCACACTGGTTCAGAATTCACGTGACCTCTCCTACAAGTTCCAATGCATTTCACCAAGTTCTTTGCCACCTAGAATGAAGGGCGTGAAGGTAACACGAGTCCACCTTCTCACCACAACTACAATCATGAGGTGAGGACGACGCCTCCACAGGACCACATCAACAAGAGTGTGGTGTGTTCACCCGTCACTACCACTGTCACATTGACAAGGCACCCAGAATGAGGCAGGGGCGGCATGCTAATGAACGATGATGATGACAGCGAAGGCAATGCAAGGGCATGCTCCCACAACAGCACCAACGATGACAACATCAAAGGTGACTCAATGGTGTGCCCCCACAATGGGTGATGACAGCATCAGTGCCCACCATGACAGGGATGACATGACAAGGGCAAGGGTGGTGAGGGCAATGCAGGTATGTGTGCTGGCTGCTAGCATCATCACATTGATAAATCACCCGGAATAAGGTAGGGGTGGCATGCTCACCAATGATGATGACAGCAAAGGCACAGCAGCACCAACAACGAGTGAGCGAGAGTGACGCCCAGGAGAGTGGTACACAGGTATGTGCTCCACTCACATCACTACCATGCTGACGAGGCTGAAGGTCAACATCAGGGCATACCCATGACAAGGGAGCAAGCGCGTCGTAATTATGTACACTATTTCAATGGTGACTGAGCACTGCACGACAGCGACAAATGCGGTGAGCAGACTTACGTTGGAAAACTTACGAGGCGGTACACCACCCCATTGGTGGTGGCATGCATCCAGGTCGTGCTTTTGATGATGACGGCACACTCCACCCTCCCAGCATTTCGCAGGCGACCTTCATTCGTTCAAGGTCATTGGAGCACGAGTCTCCAGCATGCACAAGACCTGCATGTGGGCCTGCTGCATGGGTTGCTCCATTCGAGTCATCCATGATGCCAAGTCCTTGGGCCTCAGGAGTTGAAGGTGGGCATGTTAGCCCAGTGTGAGGTCGAGTGGCTGATTGCGGTCGCATCCTCATTCAGAGGCACTGGAAATCTTGGGCTTAGACCAAACACCTAAAACTTCTGCCAGTGAATGAGCTTGGCTGCAACAGGCCAGGGACAAGAAGGGAGGGAATAGGGAATGGGAGTGTACAGTAGAATGTTGGATGATACAAGCAGTGAAATGCAAAAAAAAGGTGAATGAGAGTAGACTAAATATGAGCTACAGAATGTCAACAAGAAAATGAATGCAAGCAAGAACATTAGTGGGCTGTAGAATACAAACGAGAATGAAAGGAAAATGTCCTAGGGTTCAGATGGGACCTCAGCACCAGTTGGAGCCAAGGTGAAGGCAGCGGCGGCAGCAGAGGGGACCTTCCTAACTGGTGGCCTGCCATACATGGTTGTGTCATGGTGGCCGACTCAGTGCTCAACAATATCCCGCCACAACTCACTGCATGGGCGCCGTGTTCCGTCTTGCAGGGCAATGGGGATATCAGGTATTATGAGCCCAGCATCCAGAAGCTCATGGTGGGGTGATGACCTGGCATGACTAGGAGCTGGCACTACTACACTGGGGTTGGCAACCCCCAGAACCTGCATGTTTAGAGTATAATCAGTCCTAAGGGATCACCCACATGGGTGTGGCAGAATGTCCAGAGACGTTTGTGTCCTCACCACGTTATCAAGCAAGGGACATAGTTCGAAGTGATTGGTGGGTTGGAACTTGAGTGATCACACATGTGAGGCGTACTTTTCGAACCCGGTCCAATCACTGGCCACTAGAAGCATCTCAAAGCACTGTGGCATGATGAGTGGTGAACTGAAGGTGCAGATATAACTCACATCTTCATATAAATCCTCATGGTGAGAGATTGATGAGGTTGTTGACTTCCTTCCACATGACATCAAGTGATATCTGCGACCATCATTTGCAGACACACGTGTTGGTGACATTTGTGGTCCTTTGTCGTCGGTGTGAGAATACGTTGACACGGTGATATACCACCCAACGTGCCATTGCTGTTATCTCAGAGGGATAGGCAACAAACCGAACCACTCACAAGGCCTTGCTAGCAATGGTTGCCATCCTCAAGTTGTGATTTACATTTGCTTTTGAATAATCAGACATGCACTTCTTGGAAAAGTTGGTCTTCCCTTGAAGTGAGATCTTGTCCATGAAATCAAAGAGGTTCATCACAGTGTATCCTTGTCATTGCCCAACGAGGCCAGCAAACAGTCAGCAATGAATTTGATGTGTTGGCACATGAGTCTGGCATTCAACCCGATCAGTGCAACTGGCAATGCATATAAACACACACTAGTTTAGCACAAAAGTAATAAATACCTGAGGATCTTACCAGTCAGTAGGAACTCCTGTTCTATCTTGACAGCCTCCATAATAATATGCCGAACAACATCAGAGTGAAAACAATGCTTCAGTTGGCTGAAGAGGAGACAGGCAAAGTCAGTATGCATACCCTCGTCATGACTGATGAGTTTGTTCAAGAAGGTGAGACCAGGCATCAGGCCATGTTTCTTCAACCAGAAAATAGAGGTGAAGAAACCAGAGAAAAATATTCCTTCTACGGCAGCAAAGGTGATGAGGCATTCAGCAAAGGTAGACCATTTATTGATGATCCATCATAGAACCCAGTCAGCCTTGTGCTTGACACATGGAATCGTATTGATAGCATCAAAGTGATATTGTCACTGTGCGGAATCCTTGATGTATGTATCAATCAGTAGTGAGTACATCTCAGAGTGAATGTTTTCCATCATGATCTAGAAGCTGTAGAAGCAGCACACCTCAGCAGCTTGCACCTCGTTGGAGAAATGCTCGACAAGGTTTTCATTGACAATCCCTTCAGAAGCAGCGAAAAAGGTGAGGACATGAGAGATGAAATGACATTTGTTACCATTGAGATGATTGTTCCAGTCGTGGAGGTCCTTGGACAAGTCCATCTCAGCAGCCTGGAAAGCTCGGCCTTCTTGTATATCTGCCATATCTGATTGTAAATTAGTTCGAGAAGGGTGTGCATGAAAAGAGTCTTACCTTGTGATATTGGATGTGTTGGATTTTGGGCAAGCATGCGTGCAGCCACAGACACGCAGATTTATCTTTTTGTATGATATGTTGTCATTTCTTGATTCTTTATCTCTTTGTCTTGATGAGATGCAATCGGCGCTGTGCACCGATTGTATCATAGATACTTTATATGTCTTTCTTCTTTGTTTTCTTTGTCAAGCTGCGACCATTACGATATGATATGCACCATATATAAACGGATGCTCAACCAGACTCTCCCTCAGTCCATTACATGATCACGCTGACTGAGTTCTACTCGATTAGCGCCACTCTTCTTGCTTGTATATTCATGTCAGGATGGGGAAAAGAACAACCTACTGACACTTCAGCTCTTTCAACAGCGGCTCCCAGCCTGTGGGATGTGAGAACATTCAACAGCTTAGCACAATGGTGGTCTCATTCACCTGACAGGGCTGTGAAGGGGGGAGATACCAGAAGGGCATCCGTTCAAGAAACCCGCCCAGAGGGATGCAGTCGAAGTTCATCACCCGCCGCCGGCCTGAGGTAAAAGGGAAGAAAGTCTTACAGTTGAAGGGCATGCCGCACAGCCACAAGACCAGCAGGCTTACTTTATCTCGCCGAATCGGGCAGGCATGTAGGTGGGCAGAAAGTCAAAAGATGGCTATATTAGGAAAAACTTACCATGCCACGTATGCCACTGATTGGCTGGCGCCATAAAGTATGTAAATTGGTGCGTGTGATTGGCTGCACGACTTGACTTCTGGATTGCCCTTTGGACTCCAGAGCATTCCGACATGCGGCAAGCGGGTGACCCAGCGCCCAGCACTTGGTCCCACGATGGATTGACGCATCTTATGCACTGTCCTCGCATCCTTCTGGCTTCAATTTGGGCTGATCGAAGGCTCCCCACCACTGTTCGAGCTCGCCATGATTGTCTTCGTTCACACACTGCAGATGTCAACCCTCAAAACCATTTCTCATGCGCTGCCATGCATGTCACGACTCGTTCCCGTCAATGGCCGCTTGTTGCACCGAGCAGTGGTCGCTCCTCATCACACCGAGTGCACACGTTTGACATGTTGAGGCGCACCGCCACTTGCCATTCATGGCATTGCTGACTGCTAAAGATGTTCCACCACACTCCACAAATTCTGAACTTCAGATTACATCAGGCTTTAGTCTGCCTTCAACTTGCATGTCTACTGAAGCCAGTGAACCATGGGTTGCAATAGCTTTACCCTCTCTCAAATATCCAATACCGGCGACTTGGATGGGTCACACATTGCAAAGTCAGATCTATTATCACTCGGTGAGAATACGTGAGATTTGAGGATATGAATACGGCAAAGAGTCAAGGCAAGTAAAGAAAGGGCTACTGGCAGAAGTGGTTAGTTGTTGTGTGGGTCCACATGACAATAACTCATAGTACTTCTTAGTTGGCTGCAATGTATTACGTCCAAAACCGATCTGATCTCAGGATGCCCTGCATCATGCTGAGTGCACTTGCATGGCTCTATCATAAAACCGACGATGAGATAGATTTGGTAGCTTTCAAGCATGTCTCATGTGGTGACCCACTTATTGAGATGGTTAACTGGTGAATTGCATTCAATCTCACTTGGGAAGTCAAGCATGTAGCGGAGGCCGAAATTCAAGCATATCGTTTGAATCTTGGTAGCTCCCAGACTCATTGGTGGTTGAATATGGCTCTTCCAGGAAGCAGAACGTCTTACAAGGCAGTTGACTGGTCAAACAGTAAGTACCTGAATCCAGGCATCTGGTGTTCACTAATCATCTCAGTCCCCGCGACTACATCCTTGCCAATATTTGTGCCCACCGCATTATTGGACAGTGTCTCAAAGCCATCTATCCCCACTTCAGAATCACTTTTAGCAGAGCTAGTTCTTTGTTTGGGAGTGATGAAACAAGCAAACATAGCAGTCGAGGATCAACTTCGGTGAATGGGTAGTCTCCTAGTCAACAAACAGCTGAGGTTGAACAAAGTCCTAATGGAGTTAGAGAGGCATGACATACAGCATACGCGTATACTTCAAAGCCTTTTCTTGCTAGAGAACTCTGTTGATTTAATGGAGGAATGCCAAAGAATACAGCTTCAGGAGCTCCAAACATTGCGGAGGCAATAGTGTAGGAGGTTCAGTGGGCCTTTTCTACTAAAGTAGTCTCGCCAAAATTGATCAACACTGGTTTGCCCCATAATATTTGCAGTGGCGGATTGCCTTTGTAATGAGGGGATCTCATTTCCAGTATCGGGTAGAGCCAAGCAAGCACTGAATGTTGTATGTGCATTAATACGAAACCTTCCATGATATGGGAATGTGCACTCAAGATAAAACATGCTGTATCATGAGTCGCCATAGAGAAAGGACGAATTGTACACGAGGGATTCGCTGAATATGTCAGTTCTACCAACTGATAAAGGTAACTTGTTTAACATGGATTTCAGTACTTTGGAGTCAGCAATTACGTCAGAATGGTTCTTAGAGGTCTGGCATAATTAGTGTGAATGACAGGTGAGCCAGCTATGATAGAAGTCGGTGATCCTTAGAATGGCCAATAATTGTGCTTGATGATCGAACCCTCTTGCTGACTGGCTAACGTCCATCTGTCAGCGGTTCTCCGACTGGCTCATAACATCATTCCATCTCACACCGACTGGCCGGTCAACCAGGGAAGGTTTTTGGCACATTTTACGGTTCAGTGGTAGGTCCATGTCCTTCAACCGAACTCAGGCCAACCGGACCATGAGCGCCCATCAGCAGTGTCTACCTGTCAGCGGTTCTCTGACGGGCCCATGACATTATACCCATCTCACACCGGCTGGCCGATTCATCAGCAGGGAGGTACTCACACATCTCGCCACCTGGCCAATGTGTACCGGCAGTTAACTGACCAGCCCATGCTAATTTATAGCTCTCTGGCCAACAGCAGTTTCCAGTGGTCACTAGTTCTCTGACTGGCCTGTGAGATTATGCCCATGTCACGCTGACTGGCCAATTAACCAGCTATGATTTCCCCCACAACTCACCACCTGGCCGATATGCAGGACTGGTTCATTGACTGGCCAATGCCATTTTTCGACTTATGGCTGACCAGGCAATGTGCAACTGTCAGTGGCTCTCTGACCTGCCATTTTCATGATGCCTATGTCACACCGACGGGCCGATTAACCAGGGAGGGGAGTTCTCACCCATCTCACTGCCTGGCCAGTGTACACCACTGGTTCACTGACTGGCCTATGCCATATCTGGCAGATGGGACAATGTGCACCTCAGGTGTCCGTGGTTCTCTGACCTGCCCACAAAGTTTTTAAATCCACATGTCACGCTGACCGGCCCATATGCACCAGTAAGATGTCAACTGAGTGGCCCACGACGTCTGGCAGTGCCAGTCTGACACCGATCGGCCAATCTCCAACCATGGTCAACTGTCCAGTCTACTACACCACATCAGTCCTTGATTTCATGGTTTAGACTACCCCCAAGTTTGAAAATTTTGAAATTTTGCATGCAGTCCGGCTGCACACCTCGCCAACAGTCTGAACAACCCACTCAACCCCCCACTTCACCAACGCCATCCAAGATACAATCGTTTACGCCTTGCAGCATGCGGATGACCACCAGTGAGATGTGGCAGCCAAGGCATGAAACTAATTGCCTCCAACTATAATGTAACATGCTCAAAAGTCTCGCCGAAATTAACAATGTTGAGAAATGCACTTTGCCGAACAAGTGCATTTTTTAAAGTCCTATATAGAGATCTTTGTGTCTATGCTCTCGTATTCTACCCAACCCGCAAGAGGGAGTGAGTAAAACCTATACATACTCTCCCTCATGTAATAAGCATAGCATATCCGTTTACCTTTTGCCAAGCTGACCCCATGCCGAACTAGCTTTCCACTCATGAAGCAAACCGAACCCGAGTTGTAGAGAAGGCGCAGTCCAAATGTGCCCAGTTCCAAAATTGCCTCATCATACTTGCCGACAGTGAGCATGAGATCATACCAGCAAATGTTGGTCTTTGGATCTCGGTGTAATGGTGTCTCTCTGTTGACAATAAGGGTAATTGCGGTGAAGACTGAATACCACAACTTCAGGGCTTCATGCAGATGAAGAACTTCGTCATCCTCCTTGAGTGTCTCCATAACTTGACACCTGGCCAAATACAGTTCTGGATGAACGATAGCCAGCAGCAAATTTAGGAGGCAAGTGGTTTCTCTTTTCACTATCAAGAATGTGTGAATCGGCCAGTCAGCGAACCATTTACTATTGGCCAATTCGAGTGATGGACTTCTAATGAACGCTGGCTGATCTGACATTCATACTAATTATACTGAATTGGCTGACATTGATTAGACTGTCATTTTTGGAGAAATGACACATTGACTGGCTGGCAATTTACATAATTTGTTACTGCATGGGGTCCCCACTCCTGAAGCTCCCAGTTCTCCTATGCCACCCCCCTCACAACCTCGTGTTTGGCATACGTCCCTTGCCACTGAAGACAATGTCCCTGCTCCCTTGCCTGCTGGATCTTTAGATCCCTCCACTGTAGTTTCTGTCGATGTCCCCATCTATGCCCACTGACTTCATGTTACTGAACCCTCACAGACTTATGAGACCGCCCTCCTGGAGTACATCAATGACCCTCGGCTAGCTAGTCCCATCAAGCACTACATAGACCTTGACTCTCTGTTTGCTGCCCTTACCTTCATCCTTCAACAGAACGAACTCCTCTCCATCATCGACCCAGGGTCTCCAGGTTGGCCAAATAGCGCAGTTACCTGTGCTCAAGCTATTCAGGCTGCAATCTGTCACTCGGCCACAGCCCTAGCCTTCCAAATGGGATACAACGAGTTCTGTGAGGACCTGTGACGATACCTCTGGGAATTAGCTGCTTCACAACAACAATTACTTGAGACCTCTGTGCCACTTTCCCCTCCTTGGCCCATACCTCCTCCTGTCCTGCAACCTGTTCCTACTCCTCCCACACCCGAAGCTTCCTCTGTTCCTCTGACTGCTGAGGAAAGTGCTATCTTCAGAGCCATCATGGCCAGGGAACTTGTTAGGAGGGAAGGTATCCGAGACCATTCCCTTCGACCAGAGGACCCAAGATACTCTAGAGCATGCTTTTCTTGCAGACATCTGGGACATCATTGTGTTGACTGTCCTGAGTATCAGTGCCCCTTTTATCTTCGTACTCACCCTGGTCATACTCAAGCCGATTGTCCTTGCATTGTTTGAGAAGCTACCATGTTTAGCCCTGGAATGTCTCCCACTCCATCCTCATCACCCACATCCTCGAGATCCTCTACCTCGTCTATTCATCTCGGTCAATGAACCGCTTGCATTACCACTAGAGGGAGACCCCCTCGTTGTAACCACCGCCGTAGTGCTTCTCCTTGCCCTCCTTCTCCCATAGATCACGAGGACGTCTGGGATCAGACAGCTTGGGACAACATCACTGGATCCCCTACCAGGGATGATTACTAAAGTGTCTTCATCAGAGCTTCGACTCTAGTATGGGGGTAATGTTACATTTTCTTTCCTTGTGTTCTCCTTTTGGACATTTGTGTACACGGACACGTTTCTTTTCTCTGATATCTCACCCATCCAATTCCATCGCACTTGCTCATCATCAGGCTTACTCCTTCATGACTCATTCCTCCGTCTTCTTGCACGATATGACTCATTCGTCTTACAACTTATGACTCACTCTATGTTTACCTTTGTTTGTTCCACTTAGTATATAAACCCTTGAGTACGAACCCTGTACCCTAAGTTAGACCTCCTCAATCTTGACCTTGTACTTCCATTGTCCTCCTCATGCTCCTTATAGAGAACTTGCACCTTCCTCTCAACGAGAGGTGCTCCTTAAACCCTTGACCCTCTTTGATCCCACTGCAGTGAAAGGCAGTGTTCTCGTCGCAGAGACAAGCGACTACCTTGAACCCTTGACCCTTGAGGCTACACTCGACCTTACCCAGGCCAAATAGTCCTCCCACATATTCTGTGCGATCCTATCATGCCATGTGTCTGCTCTCCTGTGTTCAGCTGCATCCACAGGACCTGCACCAAGAATGCCGTCATCATCATCATCGTCTTCAGCCACATGATCAGTACCAGCAAGTTCCGGATCGAAAAAATCATCAGGATCATACTAGTGAATGAAGTTGTGTAATGCACAAAGTGTGATGGGAACACAAGCTTGGATGTGCATGTCATACTTGGGGGAGAGCTGGAGGATGCGAAAGCGACACTTTAAAACACCAAAAATATGTTCCATTATATTCTGGAGTGCGGCATGTTGCAGATTGAACAATTCTTCTCAGCTTTGTGGTCTTTTATGACCAATAAGTACATAGTATATCATACAGTTGTTGAAGCACACCTTAGATTTGCCTGACACCACTCTTTTAGATGGTACC
>JBBPUG010000195.1:0-34796 GCA_038094535.1 Tubosaeta aff. alveolata
ATAGTGGAGTGGGGTAAAATTGAGGTTGAAAAACATCAAAGATTGATAAAAAGCATGCCAGGGCAAATAGAGACAATGATAAGGCCAAAGAAAGGCCCACTAAATACTAAAAGTCTGGATCTCAGATAATGCTCAAATAAGTGTCCCAATGACATGTAATTTTAAAATGGCTATATCTCAGTGCCATGCCAACAAAATCACATGATCTAAGCGGTGTTAGAATGCCAAGAGCAAGTACTATCTTTGAACCTGCAATTGTTTGTTCTTATTTGTACCCTATCTCTGGCAATTAACTCATTTGTCCAAAATGGCCCAACATTGGGACACTTTTTTGAGCCACTGTACATGAGTGAACCTATCACTGTTAGGTACAACACCTTAGTTCCATTGATGACCATCTCCAGTATTGTGGAATCGTCCTCTGGATCGTTTGCAGACAGCCACAGGCCATGGAGTATAGGAGATTGGCATGAAGTGGAGTTGGCCATCCTGGTGCACTGGAGAACAGTTTGTGCATATTGGGTTTGTGACAAGGAGATGGTATGGAGCTTTCAGTTACATTGGACTTCAACTCCTAGGGTGAACTTTGCTTCTCCAAGGTTGTGCATTTTGAAAATGGATGACAGCGACGATTTAATGGAGTTCATAAAGCTTCATGTGCTGGCGGCAAGGAGCAGATCATTGACTAGGAAACAGACCTGATTTTGTTTTTGGAGGACATAGAGGCATATCTCCACATTTAGTTTGGTGAAGCAGAGTTCTCCTAACTTTTTATCTAGTGTTTTGTTCCATGTTCAGCCTGCCTGCTTAAGTCCATATAATGATCTCTGAAGTTGCCAACAGTATCCAGGTTGGATGGATACTCCTTCCGGAGGTAGGAGGTACAATTCCTCTTCCAGTTCTCCATTCAGGTATGTGGTAGAGACATCCATTTGGTCCAACTCCAGATTGTATTTTGCAGCCAGGGCCATAATGGTCCATATGGAGTTAAGGTTTGCAACTGGAGCAAATACCTCTTTATAATCTATGCCTTCCTTTTGGGTGAAGCCCTGCGCAATGATCCAGACTTTATATTGATCTACATCTTTGTTTTCATTGTGTTTGATGTGGAAAACAGGCTTGGAGGTAATCAGAGTTACTCTGGTGGGGAGTGGAACTGTTTCATATATATGGTTAGTGTTGAGGCTGAGAAGCTCTTCCTCCACCATGGATCTCCATTTATCTGCATTCGGATGTTGGTGGGCTTCTTTTATGGTCTTTGGGAGGTTTTCTTCTGTAGGTCCATAGGTGATTCTGGCAATGATGTAATTATGGAGTTGATCAGAGCTGCAGAAGGCTCCAGGGATATCGGGAGTTTCATCAGAGGTTTCTTCATCAGCCTCCATAGGTTCCAGAGTATCTTTGATCTCAGCTTCTTCAGCAGAGTCTTCATGACCCCCCGTTTCCGTTGTACTTCCTCATCTAAGGTGCATTGGTAATTCTGGTTTTTGTTTGCAGGTTTTCGTGCATGGCTCACTATGCGAATTCCTCTGACCATCTGTGCAGGAGGATGTACTAGAGTTTGTGATGGAGTTGGTTCAGAAGTTGGAGGTTGGAGGTGGAGTTGGCTAAGCTTGTCTGCTAGATCGAGAACTTCATCTGGGTTGTGAATGTCTCCCACTGAAGCTGGAGAGGTGTTGCAACTTGCTCGTCCTCATCCTCGTCTGGAGTTGTTTCGGATGTCTGTACTAGATGGGTGTTGAGTCCCTCCCACTGATCCTTGGATGCACAAATCCAAGGAGTAGCTTTGAAGTTGGAGATGATGTTTCGTCAAAAGTGACATGTTGACTGGAGATGATGGTCTGGTGCTCTAGATCTAGAAGTTTGTATGCTTGCTGTCTATGTGTATAGCCAAGCATAACACACTTTCATCCATGGGCTTAGAATTTTCCACATGGTGCTACAGTAAACCTTGAATGATACATTTTTCAAATCCTGGTAACCACTACTACATCACCATGAGAGCCAGAGTGTGTGATCTGCAGCTTTATCAGGGCAAGACTAAGATTAAAAAAAAACATACAGCCCACCCACCCACCCTCACCATACTCTAGCCATCATGTCAGCCATTGACAGATAGTGGTTGCTGATGTACACAGTACATGTCAAACACACGCAAATCAATATACCTGTTAAGAAAAAAGGTATCAGCAGTGGCAATTGTTTGTCCGTGAATCCAAAGTGGGTTAATGGCACCACTCAGAAACTTTGGGACAAGGTGGCAGGGGTGAACGAAGTTGGTGATGGGTACAATGGATGCATTTGACAGGTATCCACGAGAAGATCAGCTGATCCAGAACATCCCAAGAATGGGATCTAATGTGGTGAGTGGTTTAAACCAATGGACATAGGCAAGAGGATGGGAATAATCCCCCAGGTGATGGGAAGATGGAATATGACTTGGACTTCTGCCACACGAAGGCCTGTAAGCAATCAGAGTTATTGTATTGAGACCTATGTAACATTTACCATGTAATCCACCAAGGCAACGTGCCTCAGTGTCCACATTGATTAGTACAGTATCGAACCATGCAGGTATTGGATTTATGTACGTGGTCCATTGGACTGTTTTGGGTGGCAATGAATTTGAGCAACATTATCACCCTGGACATGCTCGGCTTGCATGAGTGGGATAATGATGTTGGTAAAGCTGTCAAAATGGTCATATATATTAGGTTCAAAGGAGTGGGGGCCAAACTGTTGGCCAGAAACAAACTCCTTGAGTGCATCAAGAAACTTGACTGTGCTGTGCTGCTTAATGAAATACTGTACTGGTTTTCTTGGGAAATGAGAGTGGGCAGCGATGCAATACAAATGGATCAATGGTGCTGCAACAGCTTTACTATCTGCAGCTGGTTGATCACCTAAAGAATTGTACCATGCAAGGTACGATTTGAACCAGCAAACAGCTTCCTGATGGGAAAGCCAATCCGTCATCTGGATAGTATAGTCCTTCCTATTGCTGGCAGTGTAGGCTTTTTTGGCATAATCAATGTAGAGATGCTCAGAGTTCTCTGTGTTGAAGCGAGTGAAGCTTGGGTATGTTGAAGTGCTTGCAGCATCTGAGTTCAACAAAAATGTCCTTGTTGAGATGAAACTCATTGAGGGAGTGCTGCAGGTGGTGGAGTGTTTCATCAGTATGGAACTGGTACTACGTAACATAAATGAAATTTAGCATTGCCTGTGTAGATTGCATGACTTGGTGGTGCAGTGTGGTGCCAACTAATGCACTGGCAAAAATGTGCTCAAGTTGCTTGTGGTCACCACCAGTCCACTGCTTGATCTTAGAGATACCCTTATTGAAGTGGCGAAGACCAGGGTGAAATGGCATTGCGCAAAAATGCATATCAAGCTTTGCAGTGCCTGCAATGTCTGAGCACCATTTTTTGATATAGTCCTGGAAGAGGCCTTGGTGGAGCTGGTGGAGGAGATCTGAAGTGATACAGAGAAAGATGTCACAATGAGGGAGACCTGCCCAGAAGGGGGAGAAGATGGAGTGAAGGCCATCAGCGATAAATTTGGGGGGAAAAGTGCCAGTGGCCTGTGCCTGAAGAACACATGTTGTTTGATCTTGATTGTGTAACAGGAATTTCCAGTTTACTCCACGTTGATCTGCTGGCACCATGCATTTTGGATGGCAATTTTCAGCACAACATGTAACCAGGCATTGTTCTGGATGATCCCTGATAAAGGCAGCAAGTAAAGGATAAACCTGCCAAACCCTACCATCTGCACACACCATCTCAATGCCATCTCACCCTGCAGTGACCAGAGGCTCAACAAGGCACTTCATGCAATAGTGAAAAAGATGGTACCCAGTGACTGAGTTGTTCTTAAATGTGTGCAACTTTGTGACTGGTAGGCACCCCACTAAAATGGAGGCATGATGAGCTGGCTGATGACACACACTCTTAGATATGTTTCCGATGGCAAGATAGACTGGCCAGGCAGTTTTGTCACCCTTGAACCTCAATAGCTTGGTCTTGTCAGAAGCAAGAATTACAGGTGAGATTGTGGCACCATCTGGTAACCACTGCTGAAGATTATATTAGGTGCTGATACTTCATATAATACTGGTTTACCTGTGCCTCCCACCACCAATCACCAGTCCACATCTCATCATATTGTTGTTGGGTCCCATGTTCATCTATGAACACTCTTTCAGGTGCGTATGTAATCTCATCCTTGAAAGCTGGATTGCCAATGAGCTCTTGAATGCAGGCCACTGGATCATATAGCCAAAGCTCCAGTTCTTCTTCATCAGCTGCTTCATCATCTTCACCATCATCAAGATCACCTTGCACTTGTATCAGCTCACACTGCCACTCAAGTCTGGTCGGAATGTGGTCAATCAACTTCATATACTTGTACTTGCTTGAGTAGCTCAGCTGTGTTTGTGTTCAAGTCTACAAGATGGACAGTAAGCAAGTTTATCTGTTGTGTACTGTAAAATGTGAGGACTAACAATAGATAGTTTCAGAAATTTTTCAATTGCTCCCTGATTAGTGTTCTGAATCAGCCATTTGGCCAACTTCCATTCATCACAATCTTTGAAAGGGTAATATGTTCCACCATCACATGCCTTCTGATAATCGGTCATCTGCTCAAAAGGTGTTGGTGCTGACCTGAGCATAGTTGCTACTGGCCATTCTTGAAACACCTCAGCATATCTTGTGAACAGATGATGGTCTTGGTTTTCACTGACTGGAGAGACTTCGTCCATAGCAAGAAGGTCGTCCTCGACTGGTGGGTGCTCATCATTGGCCTAACTATATACCCATGAGCCTTCCACAGATTCATCAACACCCAACAAGTTGGTGAGATTGGTATGCTGTTCACTATGTTGAAGTGTGGCTGTCTGACATGTCGCTGAATGTGCAAGGTGGCGGCACAGCCTGCTAGCAGAAGCAAGCTCTTGGTGACAATGACTGCACCAATTGTGTACTGTTCGTATGCTGTGAACAGGAGGCATTGTAGGGTGAGTGATGGTGAGTGAGTGGGGGAAAAAGTTATGAGGTGAGGTCCCTGTCTCTTGTTTGCTTGTATAGTAAGTTCCTGTAGCTCCAGGCATCAATATTACTGCTGGTTGCTCACTTCACAATTTTTTTACTTGTTGATGTCACTGACTTCTTTTCTTTCTTCTCTACATTTGCCAAACCTAATGTCATGGCTGTCAGAGAACCTTGCTGGCCCTTGCTTTGTGGGGGAAAAGGTTTGTTGTGAGGTTAGGTTGTCAGTGAGACATGTGGACACTTCACTAACTCACTTGCAAGTGCATGACATTCCAGGTCATTTTTTTCAGTGATTCCAAGGTTACACCGTCAACAGTCCACATGGGGCAGCTATTCTGTACATGTGGGTTTGTCAGGTCAGAGGTCACACTATTGGTGAGACATATGGACTAACCGCTCTGTTCACTTGCAAGCACATGACACTCCAGGAGCTGTTGGATATATGGCGGATCTGATCCAGCATTGGTGGGTCCTGAATATTTAAGTTGGGTAGTGCTGAAACCCGCTTGCCCAGCATTCACTAACATGCCCAAGCTCTCTGAAGAACTTGTTGATACACAACTGTTTGTGAAGGAATCTACACAGGGTTGACTTCGCTGACCCAGTGAAAAGGTCCAGTTAATGTTAGGTTAATCCCATATAGCTATAGGTTGGTCATTTACTGATATTTATTACAGATCAGCACAATCAAGAACAACAGGCTACAGAACAACAAGTTCAGGACAAGGCTCAACACTGCAATCTCTTATCATAGAAGTGTGAGCAAGCCAGCAAGGCTATTGAACATCGGAATTGAGCCAGCCAGGTGACCAACCCTGGAACAGTGTCATCCAATACCATTCAAGCTTAGGCTACCAGCCCAGCTCATCTGCCTAGTGATAATGTGGTATGTGATTTACATATGTTACTTCATGATCTAAACCTGAATTTCTCTAGTTCTCTTCAAGAGTTATTGGTTCTCTGGTGATCCAAAAGGGCAATGTGCCACCTGTCATAAATATGGAGGCACTACTTTTCCAAGTGCCACGTCAAGTCAATCCAAGGGTAAGTTGGCGCTTTCAACTTCAATGATACTAACTTGTTTGAATGCCCCTGTAGGCCATGTTACCGCCTTGAGTACCCGCCCTGACTTCTGCTAAATTGGTAAGATTAGAGACCTTGCATGCTATGCACCACAAGAACCTGAACAACAGAGCAAGTGATGTTCATCCCCTTGGCATAACCTCCCTGGCCAACAACACTGGTGGCAAACATGGCATGAAAACTAAGGCTCAGATTAACCCAAACAACACCATGATCACCACCAGGAAAGAAAAGAAAAGGACCTGTGAACCCACCCCATTTCCTGAGTACGTCTTTTGACAATTTGATCACACCTCACTGACTTGATAATTAGCATGGTTCACTCTAGCATTGTTGAGCTCAATCAGCTTGAAATCCATAATGAGTCTGATGAAGAAAGCATTTAGACAGATGTACCTCCAAGGAAGCATGGCCATGAGGTTGGTGGCAACACTTTCTTTAGTGATGATAGCATGACAAGTGACATGGGCTTTGAGGCACCCCTACAAAAGCATGGCTGTAAGATGCATGCCATTGATTATGATGATGACACAGGTGAGGACATCAACATGATCTCACAGAGGTTGCAAGGTGGCTCTTGCTGTGGCCTGAATGGTTTGACTGGCATATCAAAGGGATGACCGAAAGCAGCCAATTACGATGAAGAGACATATGCTATCCTCAACACTGCTATCTCCATGTACTGTGCAACACTACTTAAAAATGATCTGTTCCTGTGGGGAACGAGAAGTCTTGGGTGGAGTCAACAGGCTTGAAAGAGTGCTTGTCGCCACCACCAAGTCACAAAGCAGCTGACTCCCAGAGTCCTCTGTTTGGTTGGTACTTTGAACATCAATTTATCAGTACTAATTGATTCACAGATTATGACCCATAGTTCAACCATTCGCAGCCATTTCAAGATGAAAGCATAGTCCATTGTTGCCTCAATGTATGGCTTTCAGACCAGCACTGAACAGGATGTTAAGGAGAAGAACTGGTCTCTTGTCACCATGCTCAAGACTGACTTAGTCTTTGTATTTTGTGTGTGTGTCAGTTACTCAAGTGTGTAATTACTGACCCCTGCAACAGACTCTTGGTGCAACCTTAAAAGAGCACTGGGGCATATACAACCACCCTGCAATCCAGCAAGTCATCAATGATGTCTTATTAACAAAGGGGATGATGGGTTATCCTGGCCAGAATACAACCCATTCCCTCTGCCAGCATTTGCTCTGGTGCTCACTGCAGTATGTCTTTCATACAGAAAAATCACACAACTCATGGTAGGAATTAGATTGAGTGTGCCATCGATGAGTTGGCTGAGGGATCATGCACAATGATCCAATTTTCTGAGGGTGAATACACTAATGTATACAAGCACCATCTTGCCTCTCTCAAAGATTTCAGGCAAGCGACAGTTGATTTAGGTCTCTGTGACAAACTACTACAAGATACGTACAATAATGGATGGTAGGTCAGGGCCTCTGCTTGCACTGCAGCTCATTCATTATGTGAAAACAGTGCACATGTTGGATTTGCAGTCACCAGCACCCAAGACAAGAAGAAGGCCCTTCCATATGCCATGTTTCTTAATATCTTACATGACCATGATGCCACCAAAGGTTCAGATGTTAACGACAACACAATGGCTAAGGACAAAGATGTTGATGATTATGGTGTAGACGAAGAGGAGGCTGAAGGGATAGATGAAGAGGTGGTGGAGGTTCCCTCAACCAGGGAGATGGAGGATATGGAGATCAAGGACAATGATGAGGCTTCAGATATGGAGTTGTATTAGGATGTGAATGGTATAAACCTATAGATTCAATGCTGCACTCTCCATACATGTGTAACTAAGTGGTATGTGAGATGATGGAGAAGGGTTACTGTAATGCATCATGAGCTACAAGATCTATAGAGTGCAATGTTGACTAGGTAGCTCAAAATTTGTGTCTTTCAGCGGTTGCTAGGTAGCCTACATATACATGGGCTGATGCTGTGTTGCACAATACCGTGCTACCTAAAGGGAGGAAGTTGACCAGAACAAATGGTGCTACCTTGGCTAAGTAGTGCTAGGTAGACATACCTTTTTTTCCTGATGTTAGGTATGGAGATCAAAGATAGTGCAAACTCCGGTACATGTAGGACATCACTGAGAGTGATTTCATAGTGGTGCTTGTTGACATTTGAGCAGAGGATTACTGTTCCTATTCTGATGGCATGTACAATGGAGTTGTTGCCAAATTGGACTGGACATGCGGGGGAGAGTCTGGAGTATGTGGAGAACCAATTTCAATGAGGTACCATGTGTGATGTTGCTCTGGAGTCAATAATAATGGTCTCCTTCAGTGAATTCTTGGGATCAGACGAGATATAGGCCTGAATGCATTTGTATAAGGCATGATCTACATGAGCACTAGCTACATTCGTCTTGTCCGGTGGTTTAGTGTCTAGATTGGGATCTCCTTCTGCTGCATTCACTTTCTCTTTTTTGTACTTCTCCTTTAGCTCCTGTGGCCACCACTTTGAACTTCAGCATTCCTCTGTACTGTGTCCATTGGTTTGGTGGTATTCACAGTACTTTGCATTCTTCTTCTTTCGCTCTCCTTTGGCATTGGCAGAGTGGACAGAGTTGATTTTCATGGAGAGTTTTAGCCTCATGTTTTCAGAGAGAATGCAGGTTTTGATGGAGTTGAAAGAGAGCTTGCTTTTGTCGATAGTGTTGATGACTGACGACATGAAGGTACTCTACTCTGTGAAATGACTTTAAACCAGTAAAGGCATTAATGTCAGAGGGTGGCAACCTTTGCCAAGAAGAGAGGAAATCACAAGGAGGTTTAAAGGAAAACTCCAAATGAACTTGACTGGGGAGACATCCCAGGCAAGCCCTTGGCCTTTATATACTACTCATACTGTATGTACATGTTGTGACCTAATCTACTGATGAGTCACCAATATGGAAATACCCTAAACCCTAGAGATAAGAGACATAGCCATGCACAGCATGGAAATGAAGAACATGAGTCATATGCATGTAAGGCTGTGGACATAGCCAAGATAAGAACATGAGTCACACACAGGGTGTGGCAGAATGGAAGAGATGGAAATGAAAGGATAAAACATGTTTTGAAGTAATGAAATGAGTTTGTATAAGTCATAGATCAGATCAGGTATGTGTCAGCACTTAAGGCACAGCCTAGCTGTAACACGTATCAAGTCAGCACTTACTGCATAGCATGGCTGTGACCCTTGATAAGATCCTGATGAAGATAAGATAACCAAAGAAAGTGAAAGTGCGAAGTGAAATAAATGAGACTGTAACACTCTGGGGTTTTGGGGAGCGAATGGAGAAGGATGAACATGAGAATTTTGGGGTCGATGATATACTTCATTCCCACTAGTCAAGTCTCCAGTGTACAAATGGATGTAATGTGCTTGGAGATGTTGGATTTCTGTCCTACTCCAATGCAAACAGTTGGCAATAGAAGTGGTAAGCAGTACCTAAATAAGGGCAGCAATTGCCCAACTAAGGTAGGGTAAATACAACATGTCAAGTGATCAGGAGAGGTCTCACCTTAGACTGTGCTGCAAGTACAGAGCACAACTGAGGTGAGAGGGAGGAATTGAAAAGAATTAAATAGTGTCAAAGACAAGCGTGTGCTTAGCTCTGGAAAACTCCAGAGTGGAATAGGCGAAAATAGGCGTGCAAGATCAGGGAACATGAAAGGCACAGTAGCACGTGTTTGGAGGGACTAGGAGCGCCACCAAGCAAACAACATGAGGTATGACTATACTATAATAGGTATAAGTAAGTCTAAAAGCAGTAGAGTGAGAAATGGGAGAGAAATGGCTGGAGTTAGTGCCTGTATAACTTTGGAGTTGTCTAGAGGTCATACTTTGACAACCAGAACCGGATGAGCAGATGTGACCAGACTGAGAAGACACCCTTGTGTCCAAGGTCATCATGTGCCTCCTTAATGAGTCCATAACAATGCTCAACAGGTGGGATGAGCTGATGATAGCCATGTGGTTTACGATGGTACAGAGATCCATAGAGGACAAAGAAACAGATGGTGGAGTTGACAAAGGAGGTGAAGTTGGTGTCGGTAAGATCAGGTGGGCAGTTGCAAGTGTCAAGGAATTGGTGAATGCAGATGAGACAAGCTTCTTTGGCAAGTGCTTTTGAAGAGCAAGGAATGACTGGATTAGAATCCAAATCTGGATCAGCATTGAAGAAGACAGATAGAATGGGAGGGGAGTGCAGTCATCTGGAGAGGGTGTGTGGAGAAAGAGTACATGTCATCCAACCAGTCCTTGAAATCATCATCATCAACTGGATCGTCATCAGAAGGACAACACAATAGTCCATCTGCACTGGTATGATGGGTAGCAGGGACATACACAAGATGAAAAGTGAACAAGAGGATATCTGCAATCCAACAATTGATCATTGTGTTTGGTTGCAGGTCTGGATTGTTGATCATGCCCTTGACATATTTGGTGTCCATTTCAACTGTAAAGTTAGCAATCCAAAATACAAAAATACGGACTGCTCAGAGTGCCTGGAAAAGTCTGTATAGCTCGAGCTTCACCTGAGAATGACAATTCTCAATCTTATTCAGACTAATAGAACTGAAACAATTTGGATAGTGTTTCCCATCATCTCCTTCCTGTGATAAGATATATCTGACTACAATAATCAAAGTATCAACTGTAAGGATAACTTCATGTCCGGATTCATAATCCAGGTCTCACAAAGCTAGAGAGTGACAGATAGTGTCCTTCAGATGTGAAAATGCAAGCTGCTGCTCCTTACCCCACTCAAAAGGAGTGCCCTTCCATGTCAGATTGACCAAAGGATGAGCAATCATTGTGAAATTTTGAATAAAAATTCAAAGAACACTGCATACACCTAGGAATCCACATACTTGGGTAAAGTTTTGGCACTCAGGCCAGTCATGAATCTTTTGAATCTTATTCTCATGTTGGATACAACCCTTGAATGTACACTTGTGTCTGACAATAGTCACATCCAGTGTGGCAAGAACAAACTTTTTGGCAGAGACAGTGGCACCAATGTTTTGTAAATGCTGAAGGATACAGTGTACAACCAGGAGATGCTCCCAAATGAAGCAACAAATACCTGGATTGACCAGAATGGTCTGATAGGACCCATCCGGATTCTGATAATGGTTAGTGACAGACTTTACAGGAAGTTTGTCAATGAAAGAATAAGTATAACAAGGGATCTTGTTCTGAAGGACAAACAACATGTCTGCTTGATAGATTTGGACAGTATTCATATACCCTATTAGTGAACACCATGGGTTGGGTAACCCATGGTGGGTCATGGGTATGGGTGCCTATGGATATGGGTATGGGTTGCCATATTTAGACCTGCTAAAAACCCATGACCCATGGCTGATCAGCAACCTATGTGCCAATTGTTGGATTCATCTGCTGAGCAGGCTGAAGATACACAAGATCCTGGTAGTGTGATGCACAATTTACTCTAATTAGAGTAAGTGTAACGCTAAGCGTACTCAAGAGAGTGTTTGACTTAACCCAAGAGAGGCGGATGCTCATGAAGAGGTACCACAGCGTCTCTCCTAGCAAGCTAAGTGCAAAACGAAGACAGAGGACAGAGAACGACAACAAATGAGCATGCGGTCTTGAGAATCGCTCGAGGACAGAGAATGAGTACGATGAATATCGTAGATTCAGAGTAAGGAATTATTATACAGGCGATCGGGTATATAAGTGTTCTAGTCATGGGAGAATAGAACACTATAGAATGTGATGGAACAAGGGGAAACATTGCTGTCGTGAAAGAGACAACTGTGGAGCTAATCATCCAATGAGATGGCAAGATAAGACAAGATAAAAACGGAAAGACTGCAGAGTTGAGTCATCTACCTTGAAATAGAAATGACTACATGAGGAAGTCATTGGAAAGAGAAAGGTGAGAGGACAAGACGACAGTCAGAGACACTACTCAGAGGAAGGAATAAGTCTAAGGGTCAACAATTGGAGTTATCACCTGAAGGAAGTGTTGATAGCCTCAAGAGAATTGTAGTGGACGATGAGAAGAGAAAGAACTAAAGAGAACAGTGAGAAGGCTGTACGTAAAGGAAAGAGAAAGAAAAGAATCATAACAGTAAGCAGATGATGCTATATCTGCTCTGGCTGATATAGCTGCCATAATGCATCATGTAGTGCAATAGTGCAAAATCTACATACAATGTACCCATACCTGGCAGTCCTATGTCATTCCTATGCTTTTTGGAGATTACATAGCCACTCTTTAAACATCCTAACATATCCACATTTGAACACATGGATGTAGGGTGAAAACCAAAAAAGCGGTCAACCACCCCCACATGTTCTTAAGAGCAGCTATCTAGCACAGTAGTGTACATATGGTACATCCTAAACCCAAGTTTGCGAAAGGTTTGCTTCAGAATTGAGGGCAGGAAAGCCAAAATAACATATGAAATGTGTGAGAAACAAAACATATATTCGCATTTTTGATTGACTACACATATCCCTAGGCAGATATGGTTCCCAAGTAGTCCATATACATTAGAATGATGTCCTAGAAGCCCAGGAAGCAGGGGCCTTTCCATGAGCAAGCAGGAGTAGATACATTTCTATCCTAGGATTGGTTAAATTTGGTTCGCATTTTTGATATGTTAGGTAATCAAACAATGCAAAATACAGTAGTACAAGGGTGCTCTATATATGTATCTACAGGGACCCAGTAGATCATGGCTCCTAGATCAACGCTTGAAATGAAATGAAATGATTAGATCATCATACCCATATGATCAATATGTACCTGTTACGGTCTCATTATTTTCACTTTACGCTTTCTTCTTTTTCGTTATCTTATCATGACAGGATCTTATCAAGAGTCACAGCCATGCTATGCAGTAAGTGCTGACTTGATACGTGTTACAGCCAGGCTGTGCCTTAAGTGCTGACACATACCCGATCTGATCTATGACTCACTCGGACTCATTTCATTTACTTCAAACATGTTTCATCTTTTAATTTCCGTCTCTTCCATTCTGCCACACCTTGTGTGCACCTCATGTTTCTTATCTTGGCTGTGTCCACAGCCTTACATGTGTTTCACTCATGTTCTTCATTTCCGTGCTGTGCATGGCTATGCCACTTATCTCCAGGGTTTAGGGTATGCCATATTAGTGACTCATCAGTAGATTAGGTCACAACATGTACATACAGTATGGATAGTATATAAAGACCAAGGGCTTGCCTGGGACGTCTCCCCAGTCAAGTTCACTTGGAGTATTCCTTTAAACCTCCTCATGATTTTCCTCTTTCTTGGCAAAGGTTGCCACCTCTTGAAGTTAACGTCTTTGTTGGTTTGAAGTCGTTTCACTTGAACTTGACTATAGTTTAAGTGCCGGTACACAAGCCGTACCACCACCAGAAGTTTGAAGACTTGCTCTGATAGGACAGAGAGTGAGTAGCCAGTTTAGTGGTTGACGTTGACCTTGCTTGGCGCACATCAACAACGGTCGTAGTGATGCTCAGAAGGCTGCTCTGGAAGATACTGAAGGGCATTAGTGCCATCTTCCTCATCACAGACTCGCAGAGAGGGCGTCGCCAACCGGGCACGCAGCGTCTCAGAAGGACCTCGCTATTTTCACGACAAGCACCATGTGTTGCATCCACCCATGCTAGAAGGGACTTTATGTCCATATCAAGACCTCGACAAGGACAGCGTCCGCGTCAAGTCAGAAGAGATCCAAGAGAGCGAAGACAGCCCTCTTTCCTCGTACGCCCCCAGCCTCGTAGATGCGTCGGAAGTCGACCCTCTGTTGGAGTTAGCTGGTACTCAGGAACTAGCCGAAGCGTTTCTCTGGGAGACGTTAGGTGGACTGATAGGAGCTGAGTTGGAAGGCCTTTACGTAGAAGGTCGGGATCTTGCAGAAGTAGAAGTACGTCGTAAAGTAAGGTTTGGGTCAGAGGTACGAGAAGAGCCAGTAGGAAGAGTCAGATATAGGACTCCTACCCCATACCCAAGAGAAGAAGAAAGACGAGAAGTTCGTCAGAGGCCTAGAAGGAATCGACGGGTTCATTGGCCGGACTACGCTAGAGTACGGGAAGACGAATACGCTCCAGTCTTACCTAATTACTTACGCCCTCACCGCACTTTGAAGGCAGCTAAGCCTCGGGCAGCATTGTAAAAAGTTTTTTTTACCACTTTATATCTTAGCAATGGCAGGACTTGATCAACAACAGTTCAATGATCAGTGGGCTGCGATGCAGCAGCAAGTAGCGCAGATGGCGCAGACGATCCAAGACCAGGCTGCAAACCTGGCAAACGCAAACACAAGGATTGCAGATCTGTTGACAGATCACAATCTAGCTGCAGATCACCTTAACCGAGCAGGTGAAAGGGCTCAGCAGGCAGAAGACCGAGCAGCGGAAGCTGAACAAAGAGTTCAGGAGCTCTTCGGGCAGCAGCAATAGTTGCAACAGGTCGGAGGCATACCTCAAGGAGGGGCGCCATCTGGCAAAATTGAAGTATTCGCAGACCCTGGTGATTACGACGGGTCAAAGGCAAAGTTTGAAGAATGGTGGGTCAAGATAAAATCATATCTTGACGCCAACCCCTGCTATTATGCGGTAGATGACACGTGGGATCGAATTGCTGACCCAGATGACCCGCCCGTCACAAATAAGAACAGGGCGTACACAGTCCTGTCCCGCTTAAAGGGAGCAAAGGCTGGTCCCTTTGTGGAGACAGAGTTGGCAAACCTGTCAGATGGAGGGTATGCGATGTGTTACTGGCCGAATTTGGTCAGAGAAGTAGAGTCGTTTTTCCGACCACAATTACAGAGGGACTTCTCTGTAAAGAAGTTACAAGATCTGAGGCAAGGATGGTCAGACATTGACATGTACCTTGCGCAATTTAGGGCTCTGTAGCCGAGAGCACAGATCTCAGACGAGCATGCAGTGTTGCTGCTGGAAAACGGGGTGAACCCTGAAATAAAGAAAGTTCTTTTTGAACAAGGTTTACGACAAGCAACAGTAAACCTTACCATGCACCAAATACGTGCAATTGGTAAAAACCAGGAAGCTTATCAGCTTGCAACCGGTGGCTCCTACGATGATGGTCAGAAGAAAGGGAACAACAAGTTCCAAAAATGAAATGTCAATGCGGCACACTCTGGTCCATCAAAACTTAAATGTTACAACTGTGGAAAGGAAGGCCACGGTGTGAAAGATTGCAAGGCGACGAAGGTAAGTTGCCCCGAGTGCAAGTGGCTCGGAGGTGAACATAAGGAGTACCGAAAAGGCCAAAAGAGTCACAAGGTGCAAAGCACCAAAACCGAAGAAGTTTCAGAGAAGAAAGAAGAGCCGAAACCGGCGACTTCATGGGATGCCGAAGGAGGCTCTTGGGAGGCCCTAAGGGGCATGACATTTGATCAGGCTCAGGACTTTTTCGTGCGACGTGCCAGAAAGGGAAAAGGCCGAGCGGCATGAAGGAAATGGGCCTTCCTACCGCCAGCTTTAATAAATATAACATTTTGGAAGTTGAAGAATGTGAAGACGAGTCTCTACATTCCGAAAAGTCGGGTGTGTCTCTACTTGAAGTAGAGTGCGGCAGGGACTACACTCCTGTGCTTGATTCACCTATTGAAAAGAAAATAAAAATTTTGAAGAAGGACGAAATCCTGGTCCTAGAAGAACAGCTATACGTAAAGCTGTTATCAGAAAAAGCTAAATTGCCAACACGTGGATCGGAAGAAGCGGCTGGATTAGATCTGTATGCCGCAGAAGAAGTTATAGTTCTGAAACATGGAAAAGCTTTGGTAGATACAAACATCACTATCGCTATTCCGAGAGGAACTTATGCAAGGATTGCACCTAGAAGTGGCCTAGTGGCTAAATTCATGATTGATGTTGGAGCCAGAGTCATTGATGGCGACTACCGAGGAAGCATCAAAGTTCTTTTGTTTAATTTATCAGAAGAAGACTTCCAAGTTAAGGAAGGCGACAGGATCGCACAAATGATTCTAGAAAAGATAAGTCAGCCGGAGATTAACGAATCTCAGGAACTGGATCAAACCCAACGGGGAGAAACTGGTTTTGGTTCCACCGGCGGACATGAAAAACTTATGCGAAATGTCCACACAGGTACTGAGATACTTATGGACATAAAAATAGCAAATGCGAATGATAGAAAGTTCCATGAAGTAAAAGCACTGCTAGACAGTGGCGCAAATGAAACGTTCATTGATGCATCATGTGCACGGGATCTCCACCTTGATTTGAAACTGCTAAAAACCCCCATCCCCGTGTTTAACATTGACGGCTCTAAGAACAGCGCTGGAAGCATTACGCATTCTGCAGAAGTTATAATCCAATTCCAAGGTCACCGTGAAAAGATTACGGCAGAGATCACGGATTTGGGCAAAAACCAAGTTGTCATAGGGTATAATTGGCTACGACGCCATAATCCCGAAATTGACTGGAAGTCCGGAAAAGTCCAAATGACATGTTGTCCCAGAAGTTGTGGACTTCTCCAGGATAGAAGCATACATAAAGTTCAATGTGATGAAGAAGAGCAGGATGAAGCATGGACCGCTTACTTAGTCCGCTCTACTACTGCTAAAGAAGAAGTGAAAAAGGAAACTGTGGAAGAACTAGTTCCGAAGCAGTACCATAAATGGCTAAATGTGTTTCAGAAGAAGGATTCGGAACGAATGCCGATCCGGAAACCGTGGGATCACGCAATTGAGCTCAAGGAAACGTTCCAGCCCAAGAAAGGCAGGCTCATCCCACTTTCGCCAACAGAACAAGAAGAAGTTTCCGCGTTTATTAATGATCAATTGAGAAAAGGGTATATTTGCCCAAGTAAAAGTCCTCAGACGGTACCAGTATTCTTTGTTCCAAAGAAGGACGGATGCAAACGAATGGTCCAAGATTACAGGTACTTGAATGGGCATACAGTCAAAAATAATTATCCATTGCTGTTGATCGGACAATTAGTGGATAAGCTCAAAGGAGCTAAACTATTTACGAAAATGGATCTTAGATGGGGGTACAACAACATACGCATCAAAGAAGGCGATGAATGGAAAGCAGCATTTGTCTGTTTCCGTGGAGCTTATGAACCCCTTGTGATGTACTTTGGGCTCTGTAATTCCCCTGCCACATTCCAAGCAATGATGAATGAAATATTCGCTGATATGGAAGACGTCATGGTGGTCTACATCGATGATCTTTTAATATTTACACGTACAGAAAACCAGGAGGAGCACGATAAAATCATAAAAGAAGTTCTCCGGCGGTTAGAAGAAAATGATTTATTCGTAAAACCAGAGAAGTGTTTCTTCTTGCAAAAAGAAGTGGAATTCCTAGGCATGACAATTGGCCAAGACAGAATCAAGATGGATAAGGATAAAGTATCCACCATTCTTGATTGGCCTACGCTGAAGAATCTCCGAGGAGTTAGAAGTTTTCTAGGATTGGCAAACTTCTACAGACATTTCATCAAAGATTACGCAATTGTGGCTAGACCACTAAATGACTTAACAAGAAAAGATGTTCCATTTATTTGGACAGAAAAAGAACAACACGCATTTGACACGCTGAAGCAGAAGTTTACGACAGCACCGATTCTTGCATTTCCTGATAATGATGGAGAATTCCGGTTGGAAACGGATGCCTCGGACTATGCCACTGGTGCCGTACTGTCAGTAAAATTAGAAGAAGACCAGAAGTGGCACCCAGTCGCATTCTATTCGCATTCGATGTCCGACGCAGAAAGAAACTATCAAGTATTTGACAAAGAAATGTTAAGCGTCATAAGGGCATTAGAGCAATGGAGGCACTACTTGGAAGGCGCAAAGAAGCAGTTTGAGATCTGGAATGACCATGCTAACCTGCAATGGTTTATGCAGAAGCAAGATCTCAATCACCGCCAAGCTAGATGGGCGCAATATTTATCATGTTTCAGTTTCTCATGGGTCCATAAGCCCGGATCCACTATGACAAAAGTAGATGCACTGTCACGAAGAGAGGACCATGCGGAAGGAATTGATGCCGATAACAAGGCACAATTGATGATTTCCCCGGACAAAGTTAGAAGTACGCAAGTCGTCTCAATGGAGGATGAAGGGGATAAAATTCTGGATGACATACGAGTGTCCACCCTGAAGCTAAAGGAATCTGATGTACAACACCTCGAAGGCCTAGGGGCAGAAGTAAACTTCGATGGAGTGTTCGTTAACAGAAAAGGACAGGTCTTTGTTCCTGATGACGAAGATCTGAGAAGAAGGGTCATTACGTTGCACCATGACTCAGTCGTTGCAGGACATCCAGGAAAAGAAAAGACATGCGACTTGATCGCAAGAAATTATTATTGGTACAATATGACCAAAGAAGTCGAAACTTATGTTTCACACTGTTCACAATGTCAGAAAATGAAAACTGGAAACAAGCCACCAGCCGGGTTGATGAATCCCCTTAAATTAGCGAACGCGCCTTGGGAAGATGTTTCAGCTGATTTCATAATGGATCTGCCAGAATCAGATGGATTCAATGCTATCCTAGTGGTAGTTGACAGGTTCTCGAAAGAAGTTGAGTTTATACCCACAGATAAAACAGTTTCTGCTATAGGAACAGCAAAATTATATTTGGAAAGAGTTTGGACGAATCACGGGCTCCCACGTTCGATCGTTTCTGATCGGGGACCCCAGTTTGCATCTCAAGTAATGAAGGATCTCTGTATCCGATTAGGAATAAAACCGCGGCTTAGTACCGCTTATCACCCGCAAACAGATGGGCAGACGGAGAGGGTCAATCGAGACCTTCAACAATATTTACGCATCTTTTGCTGTGATCACCAGGATGATGGGCCAAAGTGGCTTAGTCTTGCACAGTTCGCACATAACAATCATAAATCGTCTGCAACCAAGAAGACTCCGTTTGAGGTTACCCGGACTTACCAGCCATGAATGGGAACGGAACCTGGCAGTTCTAAAGCCCCTGCAGCAGATGTTTTCGTTGACAAAGTTCAACAAATGTTCGATGAAGTTCATGCAAACTTAGGTTTAGCACAAGATAAAATGAAGCAAAATGCCGCATCACGGTGAAATGTCGCCCCTGCTTATGCAGTTGGTGATGACATTTTACTCGCTATGGATAATTTGCGCTTGACGCACCAAAGTAAAAAGATGTCTGAAAAATGGCTTGGTCCATTTAAGATTGATGAACTCGTCAGCAATAATGCCGTTCGACTGAAGCTACCACGGACGATGAAAATTCATCCGGTGGTTAATGTCTCTAAAATAAAACCATTTCGGGAACGCCTTTTTGGCCAACCTGTTTTTGAACCCGGACCGGTGCTAGTCACCGAAGACCGAGATGAAGAGTATGAGGTTGACCATATCGTTGATGCCCGCCACAAAGGTCGTGGTTGGGAGTATCTGGTCCATTGGGCTGGTTACGATGAAGACGCTCGCACATGGCAATCGAAGAAGGATCTTTCTAACGCACAAGCTGCCTTAGAACTCTTCCATGAACGAAACCCCCGCCTCTTTCTTCGAGAAGCCTTTTTGGAGCGATTCAGTATTTTCAACCCTTACCCTGAAGTTTTTGCCACTGCCATGGATTGTCTGGAATCCAACCCATAGAAGGGGGGTAGTGTTACGGTCTCATTATTTTCACTTTACGCTTTCTTCTTTTTCATTATCTTATCATGACAGGATCTTATCAAGAGTCACAGCCATGCTATGCAGTAAGTGCTGACTTGATATGTGTTACAGCCAGGCTGTGCCTTAAGTGCTGACACATACCCGATCTGATCTATGACTCACTCGGACTCATTTCATTTACTTCAAACATGTTTCATCTTTTAATTTCCGTCTCTTCCATTCTGCCACACCTTGTGTGCACCTCATGTTTCTTATCTTGGCTGTGTCCACAGTCTTACATGTGTTTCACTCATGTTCTTCATTTCCGTGCTGTGCATGGCTATGCCACTTATCTCCAGGGTTTAGGGTATGCCATATTAGTGACTCATCAGTAGATTAGGTCACAACATGTACATACAGTATGGATAGTATATAAAGACCAAGGGCTTGCCTGGGACGTCTTCCCAGTCAAGTTCACTTGGAGTATTCCTTTAAACCTCCTTGTGATTTTCCTCTTTCTTGGCAAAGGTTGCCACCTCTTGAAGTTAACGTCTTCGTTGGTTTGAAGTCGTTTCAGTACCCCACCTTTGCTTTGTCCATCAGGGCAACCACATGGGCCTCTGAGTGACATCTGATACATCATAGATCTAAGTTTACAAAAGGTGTGCTGCAGAATTGACAGCAGGAAAAGTCAAACAGTGAATAGAAAAGTGTGAGAAAGCGTTTGAGCACTAGGAGATTTATAAAAACATACCAATAATCCTTCAACATATTGTTCAAACAAGGTTAGAGGGCATTGGATGGGTCTATACCATCATCAGAAAGTGTCCTGACCAATTGAGATTGTGGATTAGCTATCAGGTTTGGTACTTTGTTGCTGTCTTTTGGTCCAACCCATGAGTTAACATCAGTATTACCTACTGTGGGTTGTGACCCATGCACCTGTGGGAAAGACCCATACCCATGGGTCTATGGGTGTGGGTTTTGGTGGGTATGGGTATGGGTTGGCCTCTAGATACCCAGGGGTTACCCTTGGTGTTTACTATACACTGTTGAAGGTGGTAAGGTCGTGAGATTCCAGATGAAGAGGGTGTTGGTTGTATCCAGCAAACAAGTCCATCATTCCATATACAGTGTATCTGGCAAAAGACTTGGCAAAGTGTTCAATGAAGGGAGAGGTGGATGATGAAACAACTTTAAACCAGTGAAACTGTTAATGTCAAAGTGTGGCAACCTTTGCCAAGAAGAGAGGAAATCACAAGGAGGTTTAAAGGAGAACTTCCAAGTGAACTTGACTGGGGAGACATCCTAGGCAAGCCCTTGGCCTTTATATACTACTTATACTGTATGTACATGTTGTAACCTAATCTACCAATGAGTCACTAATATGGAATGCCCAAAACTCTAGAGATAAGCAGCATAGCAATACACAGCATGGAAATGAAGAACATGAGTCAGGTGCATGTAAGGCTGTGGGCACAGCCTAGATAAGAGACATGAGTCACACACGAGGTGTGGCAGAATGGAAGAGACAGAAATTAAAAGGTGAAACATGTTTGAAGTAAATGAAGTGAGTCTGAGTGAGTCATAGATCGGATTGGGTATGTGTCAGCACTTAAGGCACAGCCTGGCTGTAACACGTATCAAGTCAGCACTTACTGCATAGCATGGCTGTGACCCTTGATAAGATTCTAATGAAGATAAGATAATGAAAGAAAGCGAAAGTGTAAAGTGAAATAAATGAGACTGTAACAGATGAATCTTGGATTGTGACAGTGTTAAAAGGTTGGAGGTCATGCATGTTATATGGTGTATTTTCCCCTGTCCAAGCCCCTATGATTTTCTCTATGCAGATCACATGACTACGAACATATGGTCGATATGTGCTTGAAGTCTACAGCCAGGCTAGACCGTAAGTGCTGGCCCTCTACCCTGTGCTCTAGACCTATGACATCACAGCCCTGGTTGCCATAACTACTGGGCTGGATCCCATTCTAAACATTCACTATCTTGTATGCTATGATGTCATACCTCACTGATCATGCATTTCTTCACTGCCTACTACTTCAATCATGCACAACAATTCAATCCTATGATCCTAGATGATTCTAGAGTCTGTTACAGTCTCATTATTTTCACTTTACGCTTTCATCTTTCTCGTTATCTTATCAAGGGTCACAGCCATGCCATGCAGTAAGTGCTGACTTGATACATGTTACAGCCAGGCTGTGCCTTAAGTGCTGACACATACCCGATCTGATCTATGACTCATTCCATTTACTTCAAACATGTTTCATCTTTTAATTTCTGTCTCTTCCATTCTGCCACACCTTGTGTGTGCCTCATGTTTCTTATCTTGGCTGTGTTCATAGCCTTACATGTGTTTCACTCATGTTCTTCATTTCTGTGCTGTGCATTGCTATGCCGCTTATCTCTAGGGTTTAGGGTATGCCATATTAGTGACTCATCAGTAGATTAGGTCACAACATGTACATACAGTATGAGTAGTATATAAAGGCCAAGGGCTTGCCTGGGACGTCTCCCCAGTCAAGTTCACTTGGAGAATTCCTTCTCTTTGAGTGATTTCCTCTTTTCTTGGCAAAGGTTGCCACCTCTTTGAAGTTTACACCTTCACTCGTTTGAAGTCATTTCACTTGAACTTGACTATAGTTTAAGTGCCAGTACACAAGCCGTACCACCACCAGAAGTTGAAGACTCGCTCCGATAGGACAGAGAGTGAGTAGCCAGTTTAGTGGTCGACATTGACCTTGCTCGGTGCACATCGACAACGGTCGTAGTGATGCTCAGAAGGCTGCTCTGGAAGATACTGAAGGGCGTTAGTGCCATCTTCCTCATCACAGACTTGCAGAGAGGGTGTCGCCAGACAGGCATGCAGCATCTCAGAAGGACCTCGATATTTTCACAACAAGCACCGCGCATCTATCGGCTCCAAGACTTCGACAATGACCCTGTCCACATCAAGTCAGAAGACATCCAAGAGAGCGTAGAATGTCCTTGTCCCTTATCCCGCCTCACCCTCATAGATGCATCAGAAGTTGACCCTCTGCAGGAGTTAGCTGGTTCGTCGGATCTAGCAGAAGCGTTTCTCTGGGAGATGTTAGGTGGTCTGATCGGGCAAGAGCTTGAGGACCTTTATGTAGAAGGTCGGGATCAGGTAGAAGCAGAAGTACGTTGTGAAGTAAAATTTGGGTCAGAGGTATGAGAAGAGCTGGTAGGAAGAGTCAGGTATAGGACTCCTACCCCGTACCCAAGAGAAGAAGAATGATGGGAAGTCCGTCAGAGGCCTAGAAGGAACCAACGGGTTCACTGGCCAGATTACGCTAGAGTACGGGAAGACGAATACACTCCGGTCTTACCTAACTACTTACACCCTCACTACACTTTGAAGGCAGCTAAGCCTCGGGCAGCACTGTAAAAAGTTTTTACCACTTTACATCTTAGCAATGGCAGGACTTGATCAACAACAGTTTAATGATCAGTGGGCTGCAATGCAGCAGCAATTAGTGCAGATGATTCAAGACCAGGCAGTAAACCTGGCAAATGCTAATATGAGGATTGTGGATCTTTTAACGGACCGTAATCAGGCCGCAGATCATCTTAATCACGCTGGCACAAGAGCTCAGGCAGCAGAAGACCAGGCCAGAGAAGCCGAACAAAGAGTTTGGGAACTCTTTGGGCAACAGCAATGGCTGGCTGGTGTCAGGGGAATGCCCCAAGGACCGGCGCCCACTGGGAAAATTGAAGTATTTGCAGACCCAGGAGATTACGACGGGTCAAAAGCAAAGTTTGAAGAATAGTGGGTTAAGATGAAGTCATATCTTGACGCCAACCCCCGCTATTATGCAGTAGATGACACATGGGACTGGCTTGCCAACCCAGACGACCCGCCCATCACAAATAAAAACAGGGCGTACACAGTCCTGTCATGACTGAAGGGAGTGAAGGCTGGCCCCTTCACAGAAACAGAGCTAGCAAACCTAGCAGATGGAGGGTTCGCAATGTGTGAATGGCCAACGTTGGTCAGAGAAGTGGAATCGTTTTTCCGTCCCCAATTGCAGAGAGATTTCTCTGTAAAGAAGTTACAAGATTTGAGGCAAGGACAGTCAGACATCGACACATACCTTGCACAATTCAGGGCTCTGCAGCCAAGAGCGCAGATCTCAGATGAACACGCAGTGTTGTTGCTGGAAAACGGGGTGAACCCCGAAATAAAGAAGGTTCTTTTTGAACAAGGTTTACGACAAGCAACAGTAAACCTTACCATGCACCAAATACGGGCAATTGGTAAAAATCAGGAAGCCTATCGGTTAGCAACCGGTGGCTCTTACAACGACGGTCAGAAGAAAGGGAACAACAAGTTCCAAAAACGAAATGTTAACGTGGTGGACTCTGGTTCGTCAAAACTGAAGTGTTACAACTGTGGGAAAGAAGGCCATGGTGTAAAAGATTGCAAGGCAATGAAGGTAAGTTGCCCTGAGTGCAAATGGCTCGGCGGTGAACACAAGAAAGAATGCCGAAAAGGCCAGAAGAATCGAAAGGTGCAAAGCACCAATACCAAAGAAGCTTCGGAGAAGAAAGAAGAGTCGAAACCAGCGACCTCTTGGGATGCTAAAGGAAGCTCTTGGGAAGCCCTGAGGGGCATGACATTTGATTAGGCTCAGGACTTTTTCGTGCAATGTGCTGGAAAGGGAAAAGGTCAAGTGGCATGAAGGAAACGGGCCTTCACACCGCCACCTTTAATAAGTTTAACGTTTTGGAAGTTGAAGAATGTGAAGACGAGTCTCTACATTTTGAAAAGTCAGGTGCATCTCTACTTGAAGTAGAGCACGGCAGGGACTATATGTAACGCTAGGCGTACTCAAGAGTGCGTTCGACTTAACCCAAGAGAGGCGGACGCTCACGAAGAGGTACCACAGCATCTCTCTTAGCAAGCTAAGTGCGAAACAATGACAGAGGACTGAGGACGATGACGAGTGAGCACGTGGTCTCGAGAATCGCTCGAGGACAGAGAATGAGTACGACGAATATCGTAGATTCAGAGTAAGGAACTATAATACAGGCGATCTGGTATATAAGTGTTTCAACCGTGAGAGAATGGAACAGTATGGAAGGCTATGGAATAAGGGGAAGTATCGCCGTCGTGAGAGAGACGACTGTGGAGTTAATCGTCCAATGAGAGAGCAAGATAAGACAAGAAAAAAGGAGGAAAGACTATGGAGTCGAGTCATCTACCTTGGAAAGGAAATGACAACACAAGGAAGTCATTGGAAAGGGAAAGGTGAGAGGACGAGACGTCAGTCCGGGATATCGCTCAGAAGAAGGGATAAGTCTGAGGATTAATGGTCCGAGTTATCGCCCGAAGAAAGTGTCGATAGCCTCAAGAGAGAGAGTCGTGATGTATGACGACGAGAGAAGAAAGAACTAGGAAGTGTGATGAGAAGATTGTACGTGAAGAGAAAGAAAGAAAAGAATTGTAACACTGACACATACCCAATCCGATCTATAACTCATTTCATTCACTTCAAACATGTTTCATTCTTTCATTTCTGCTTCTTCCATTCTGCCACACCTCGTGTGTGACTCATGTTTTTTATCTTGGCTGTGCCCACAGCCTTACATGTGTTTCACTCATGTTCTTCATTTCTGTGCTGTGCATGGCTATGCCTCTTATCTCTAGGGTTTAGGGTATGCCATATTAGTGACTCATCAGTAGATTAGGTCACAACATGTACATACAGTATGAGTAGTATATAAAGGCCAAGGGCTTGCCTGGGACATCTCCCTAGTCAAGTTCACTTGGAGTTCTCCTTTAAACCTCCTTGTGATTTCCTCCCTTCTTGGCAAAGGTTGCCACACTTTGATGTTTACGTCTTCACTGGTTTGAAGTTGTTTCACTTGAACTTGACTATAGTTTAAGTGCCAGTACACAAGCTGTACCACCACCAGAAGTTTGAAGACTCGCTCTGATAGGACAGAGAGTGAGTAGCCAGTTTAGTGGTTGAAGTTGACCTTGCTTGGCGCACATTGACAACGGTCGTAGTGATGCTCAGAAGGCTGCTCTGGAAGATACTAAAGGGCATTAGTGCCATCTTCCTCATTACAGACTTGTAGAGAGGGTGTCGCTAGACAGGCATGCAGCGTCTCAGAAGGACCCCACTACTTTCATGACAAGCACCACATGTCTCACCCACCAGTGCTAGAAGGGACTTTATGTCCATTTCAAGACCTCAACAAGGACAGCGTCCACGTCAAGTCAGAAGACATCTATGAGAGGATAGAACGCCCTCGTTCCTTATCTTGCCTCACCCTTGTAGATGCATCAGAAGTCGACCCTCTGTGGGAGTTAGCTGGTTTGTCGGACCTAGCAGAAGTGTTTCTCTGGGAGACATTAGGTGGTCTGATTGGGTAGGAGCTTGAGGACCTTTATGTAGAAAATCAAGATCAGGTAGAAGTAGAAGTATGTGAAGTAAGGTTCAGGTCAGAGGTATGAGAAGAGTCAGTAGGAAGAGTCAGATATAGGACTCCTACCCCATACCCAAGAGAAGAAGAAAGACAAGAAGTTAGTCAGAGGCCTAGAAGGAACCGATGGGTTCATTGGCCAGATTACGCTAGAGTCAGGGAAGACTAATACGCCCCTGTCTTACCTAACTACTTACACCCTCGCTGCACTTTGAAGGCAGCCAAGCCTCGGGCAGCATTGTAACAAGTTTTTACCACTCCTCTTTACGATTTTGCAATGGCAAAGTTTAACCAACAAGAGTTTGCTGAGCAGTGGGCTGCAATGCAGCAACAACTAGCACAGATGGCACAGATGATTGAAGACCAGGCTAGGAACCTGGTAAATGCAAATGAAAGGATTGTGGATCTTTTAACGGATTGCAATTGAGCCGGGGAGCACCTTAACCATGCTGGTGAAAGGGCCCAACAGGCAGAAGACTGAGCAGCTGAAGCCGAACAAAGAGTTCGAGAACTCTTTGATCAATAACAATGGTTGGCTCAAGTTGGTGCACTGACTGGTAAAATTGAAGTATTTGCAGACCCTGGTGATTATGATGGGTCAAAGGCAAAGTTCAAAGAATGGTGGATCAAGATGAAGTCATATCTTGACGCCAACCCCCGTTATTACACAGTAGATGAAAACTGGGATTATGACGATGATCCACACAATCCACCAGCAATGAACAAAAACAGGGCATACGCAGTCCTGTCATGACTCAAAGGAGCAAACGCTGGTCCCTTTGCAGAAACAGAGTTGACAGCCCTGTCAAACAGACAGAACTCTATGTGTGAGTGGGCAACGTTGGTCGGAGAAGTAGAGGCGTTCTTTTGCCTACAACTACAGAGGGACTTCTCTGTAAAGAAGTTATAAGACCTTAGACAGGGACGGTCCGACGTGGACATGTACCTGGCCCAATTTAGAGCACTCCAGCCGAGGGCACAAATCTCAGACGAACATGTGGTCTTGCTTTTGGAAAATGGGGTGAACCCTGAAATAAAGAAGGTTCTATTTGAACAAGGGAAGTGACAATGGACAAAGCAACAAAGGTAAGTTGCCCTGAGTGCAAGTGGCTTGGTGGCGAACACAAAAAAGAGTGCTGGAAGGGCTAGAAGAGTTGGAAGGTGCGGAGCACCAATACCAAAGAAACTTTGGAGAAGAAAGAAGAGCTGAAACTGGCAACCTCATGGGAAGCTGAGGGAAGCTCTTGGGAAGCTCTAAGAGGCATGACATTTGATCAGACTCAGGACTTTTTCGTGCAACATGCCAGAAAGGGAAAAGCCCGAGCGGCATGAAGGAAACAGGCCTTCACACTGCCAGCTTTAATAAGTATGAAGTTTTGAAAGTTGAAGAATATGAAGACGAGTCTCTACATTCCGAAAAGTCGGGTGCATCTCTACTTGAAGTAGAGTGCGGCAGGGACTATACTCCTGTGCTTGATTCACTCATTGAAAAGAAAAGAAAAATTTTGAAGAAGGATGAAATCCCGGTCCTAGATGGACAGCTATATGTAAAGCTGTTATCAGAAAAAGCTAAATTACCTACACGAGGATCAGAAGAAGCAGCCAGACTAGATCTATATGCTGCAGAAGAAGTTATAGTTCCAAAGCATGGGAAAGCCCTGGTTGATACAAACATTGCTATTGCTACTCCAAAAGGAACTTATGCACAAATTGCACCCAGAAGTGGCCTAGTAGCTAAATTTATGATTGATGTTGGAGCCAGAGTCATTGACAGTGACTATCGAGGAAGCATCAAAGTTCTTTTGTTCAATTTGTCAGAAGAAGACTTCCAAGTTAAGGAAGGCAACAGGATCGCACAAATGATTTTAGAAAAGATAAGCCAACTGGAGATTAATGAATCTCAGAAACTAGATCAGACCCAATGGGGAGAAGCTGGTTTTGGTTCCACCGGCAGACATGAAAAACTTATGCAAAATGTCCACACAGGCACTGAGATACTCATGGATGTAAAAATTGCAAATGTGAATGACAGAAGATTCCATGAAGTAAAAGCACTGCTAGACAGTGGCACAAATGAAACGTTCATTGATGCAACATGTGCACAGGAACTCCACCTTGATTTGAAGCCACTAAGAACCCCCATCCCTGTGTTCAATGTTGACAGCTCTAAGAACAGTGCTGGAAGCATTACACATTCTGCAGAAGTTACAGTATAATCCAATTCCAAGGTCACCATGAAAAGATTACAGCAGAGATTACGGATTTGGGCAAAAACCAAGTCATTATAGGGTATAATTGGCTACACTGCCATAATCCCGAAATCAATGGGAAATCTGGAAAAGTCCAGATGACATGTTGTCCCAGAAGCTGTGGACTACTCCAGGATAGAAGTATTCATAAAGTTCAAAGTGATGAAGAAGAGCAGGACAAAGCGTGGACTGCTTATCTTGTCTGCTCTGCCACCACTAAAGTTGAAGAGAAAAAGGAGACTGCGGAAGACCTTGTTCTGAAGCAGTACCATAAATGGCTAAATGTGTTTCAGAAGAAGAATTCAGAATGAATGCCAATCCAGAAACCGTGGGATCATGCAATTGAGCTGAAGGAAACGTTCCAGCCTAAGAAAGGCAGGCTCATCCCACTATCACTGACAGAACAGGAGGAAGTCTTCGCTTTTATTGATGACCAATTAAGAAAAGGGTACATACACCCAAGTAAAAGTCCTCAAACAGTACCAGTATTCTTTGTTCCAAAGAAGGATGGACACAAACGGATGGTCCAGGACTACAGGTATCTGAATGAGCACACAGTTAAAAACAATTACCTGTTGCCATTGATCGGACAACTGGTCGACAAGCTCAAAGGAGCTAAACTCTTTACAAAAATGGATCTCAGATGGGGATACAACAATGTGTGCATCAAAAAGGTGATGAATGGAAAGCAGCATTTGTTTGTTTCCATGGAGCTTACAAACCCCTCGTGATGTATTTTGGGCTCTGTAACTCCCCTGCCATATTCCAAGTGATGATGAACAAAATATTTGCTGATATGGAAGATGTCATGGTGGTCTATATTGATGATCTCCTAATATTCACACATACAGAAAACCAAGAGGAGCACAATAAAATCATAAAAGAAGTTCTCCGACAGTTAGAAGAAAACGATTTATTCATAAAACCAGAGAAGTAGAATTCTTAGGCATGACAATTGGCCAAGATGGTATCAAGATGGATGAGGATAAAATGTCCACCATCCTTGATTGGCCTATGCTGAAAAATCTCTGAGAAGTTAGAAGTTTCCTTGGTTTAGCAAACTTCTACAGACACTTTATCAAAGATTACACAATTATGGCTAGGCCACTAAATGATTTGACAAGAAAAGATGTTCCATTCATTTGGACAGAAAAGGAACAACACGTGTTTGACACGCTGAAGCAGAAGTTTACAGCAGCACCGATTCTCACATTTCCTGATAATAATGGAGAATTTCGGTTAGAAACGGATGCCTCGGACTACGCCACTGGCGCTGTACTGTCAGTAAAATTAGAAGAAGACCAGAAGTGGCACCCAGTTGCATTCTATTCACATTCCATGTCTGACACAGAAAGAAACTACCAGGTGTTTGATAAAGAAATGTTAAGCGTCATACGAGCATTGGAGCAATGGAGGCATTACTTGGAAGGCACAAAGAAGCAGTTTGAGATTTGGAACGACCACGCTAACCTGCAATGGTTCATGCAGAAGCAAGATCTCAATCGCCACTAAGCTAGGTGGGCGCAATATTTATCATGTTTCAGTTTCACATGGGTCCACAAGCCTGGATCTACTATGACAAAAGTAGATGCATTGTCACGAAGAGAAGACCATGCAGAAGAAATTGATGCCGATAATTAGGCACAATTGATGATTACCCTGGACAAAGTTAGAAGTACACAAGTCGTCTCAATGGAGGATGAAGGGGATAAAATTCTGGATGACATACGAGTGTCCACCCTGAAGCTAAAGGAATCTGATGTACAACACCTCGAAGGCCTAGGGGCAGAAGTAAACTTCGATGGAGTGTTCATTAACAGAAAAGGACAAGTCTTTGTTCCTGATGATGAAGATCTGAGAAGAAGGGTCATTATGTTGCACCATGACTCAGTTGTTGCAGGACATCCAGGAAAAGAAAAGACATGTGACTTGATCACAAGAAGTTATTATTGGCATAATATAACCAAAGAAGTCGAAACATATGTTTTACACTGTTCACAATGTCAGAAAATGAAAACTGGAAATAAACTGCCAGCCAGTTTGATGAATCCCCTTGAATTGGCGAATGCGCCTTGGGAAGATGTTTCAGCCAATTTCATAATGGATCTGCCAGAATCAGATGGATTCAATGCTATCCTCATGGTAGTTGACAGGCATCAGCAAACCGTCCCTTTCCCTTAGCCGAGGCTCCAGAGCTCTAGCCAAAGCCCAGTTTGGCACAGCATGTCCCAGGGCTGTCAGGCTCAGCAAATCTCGGCAAAATCTCGGCTAATGTTTGACAGCGTGCCGGAAATTAACTATGGTAGACAGCTAATAAAGTGTAGTAATTGATTCCTAATGCTCGGACACTTAGCGAAATTTTTGCATGAATGGATCACGTGCAGGTATGTTTGATCTCGTTTTGCCTTACTAATTTTTGCTAACAACTACATTACACTTGTCCCATCCTGCCCGCTCAGTCCCTCCCACACACCATCACCGCCACCAGTCGTCAAGTCACCCATGCTCCAAATGAGCGCACACACTGTGCCGAACGGTGAGCACACCTGTTCACTCACTCACCCACGTGCCCACTCACTGAACTCCGCATGCACCATGTTGGGCATGCACAACCCCTTTTGTGCGCACACCCACCACCACCGTCTCTGCGACAACAATGGGCACAGGCAACACAACGGCGTTCCCACCACCATCATCACAACCACAATGAAGAGGACAAGGGGGCGCGGGCAACGCAATGGTGTGCCCACCACCATCACCTCGACTGCAATGAGGAGGATGAGGGGGCGTGGGCAGCACAATGGCATGCCTGCCACCACCACGGCGACAACGACGATGGCGACGAGGGGGTGTAGGCAGCCTAACAGCATGCCCTCCACCACCACTACCACAACTGGGCGTGGGTGACACAACAGCGCGCTCGCCACCACCACCATTACAACAAAGACAAGGGGGGCGCGGGCAACGCAATGGCATGCCCATCACCACCACCACCATGAAGAGGACGAGGAGGCGCAGGCAACGCAACGGCGTGCCTGCCACCATCACGGCACCCCGACGAAGGGGACGAGGGGGTGTGGGCAATGCGACAGTGCCCACCAACACCTCGACCACAACGAGGAGGACAAGGGGGCAACGCAACAACGTGCCTGCCACCACCACGTCGACCCCGATGAAGGGGACGAGGGGGCGCGGGCAACTCGACGGTGCCCACCACCACCTCGACCACAATGAGGAGGACGAGGAGGCGCAGGCAACGCAATGGCATGCCCATGTGCCCACGACCGCAACCGCGACAAGGAGGATGAGGAGGCACAGGCAACGCAGGTGCCCACTGCTGTGACCACGGTGACCGCGATGAGCACGAGGGGGGCAACGCAATGGCAGCACCCTCCACTACCACGCGACGAGGATGAGGGGGCACAGGCAACACAATGGTGTGCCCCCTACCACCAACGCTGACCGCAACGAGGACGTGGGGAGCACGAGCAATGCAACTGCATACCCGCCACCACCACTACCACCATGGCAATCGCAATGAAGACGAGGGGGGCGCAAGCAATGCCCACCACCACCATGAGGAGGACAAGGGGGTGTGGGCAATGCGACAACATGCCCACCACCCTCATCGTGACCGCAACAAGGAGGCGAAGGGTACGAGCAACCCAACGGCGTGTCCTCTACCACCACCATGGGGACCACGACGAGGACAAGGGGGACGCAGGCAACCCAACGGCATACTCACTGCTGCCACCACCACTACGGCGACCATGATGAGGACGAGGATGACGCGGGCAACGGTGTGCTCGCTGCCACCACCACCACCACTATGGCGACGTGACGAGGACGAGGGGGACGCGGGCAACGGCGCACCTGCCGCCACCACCACTACGACCATAACCACGACGAGGTGCAGGGGTATGGGCAACGCAACGGCATGCCCACCACTACCATGTGATGTGAGGGCAAGGGGAGTGCAACAGTGCAGCCCATCATACAGTAAGATTTATTTTCTTATGTACATGTGGTAGTGTATAAGTGAATATAAATTCTTTTAAATGATTGCAAGCTTGATTCTACTGTACACTAGAGAGCTAGGGGGAATGGGGCAGTCTGGCACAGTCTGGGACATTCTAGGGGGACCTAGACTAGAACTAGGCAGTTAGGTACCTTGCTGTGGGAAGCTGGAAGCTGTCCAATTCTAGACAGTGCTGGATAGCTGAGGGTTGTTTTGCTGATGGGTTCTCAAAAGAAGTTGAGTTTATACCCACAGATAAAACAGTTTCCACTTTAGGAACAGCAAAACTATATTTGGAAAGAGTTTGGATGAATCACGGGCTCCCACGTTCGATCATTTCAGATCAAGGACCCCAGTTTGCTTCTCAAGTAATGAAGGATCTTTCTATCTGATTAGGAATAAAACTGCGGCTTAGCACCACTTATCACCCACAAACTGATGGGCAGACGGAGAGGGTCAATCGAGACCTTCAACAATATTTATGCATCTTTTGCTGCAATCACCAAGACAACTGGCTGAAGTGGCTTAGTCTTGCACAGTTTGCACATAATAATCACAAATTGTCCACAACCAAGAAAACTCTGTTTGAGGTTACCCGGACTTACCAGCCGCGAATGGGAATAGAACCTGGCAGTTCTAAAGCCCCCACAGCAGATGTTTTTGTTGATAAAGTTCAACAGACATTTGATGAAGTATGTGCAAACTTAGGTTTGGCACAGGATAAAATGAAAAAGAATGCCACATCATGGTGAAGTATCGCCCCTGCTTACACAGTTGGTGATGAAGTTTTACTTGCTACAGATAATTTGCACTTGACGCGCCAAAGTAAAAAGATGTCTGAAAAATGGCTTGGTCCATTTAAGATTAGTGGTGTTCACACGATTTCATAAGGGCTATGATTGGCCTCTGATTTTGCTGTGAAACCATGTGCATAACATGTCGGACTTTGAAAATCATGCCTCCACTAAGACCTCGTCGCTCTGCACGCCTGCATGCCCGCACAGTCCCTGAGAAGGTCACAATGGCCACCAGCAAGTCAGTGCCCTACCCTACACCAAGGAGGGTACCAGTACAACCTATGACTGACTTACAACCTCCTGCCGTTGTCAAAACTACAATGAAAACCAGTGCACGAGGCAAAGGGAAAGCAAGGGCCTCTGATGCCACACCAAAGCTTCCCAACATCAGTTGGAACAAAGTTCGTGTCCAGAAAATGATGACTTGGCTAGTATGTCGCCTCTGTGATCGACGTATCCTGTATTATGATTCGCACAATGCCAACACTGATGATGCCAACACCAACACTAATAGTGCTGAACCCGCCCCCCCTGATCCCCCAGTTATTTCTTCTGATGAGGAGGAGGGGGTACCAAAGCGCCATCGGAAGATGAAGAGGGATGTTCATGCCGCCATAGCGATTCACATCTTTCGTCACAAAGATCCAGCATACAACAACAAGAGCTCTGGCAGGTATATTACATCGGTGTCAACTAAACTGAGCGCGTAAGTCCCTCATTTCTTTGTGTTCCCTCCTGACCAGTTCATCTAGTTTGAGAAAAGAGTACCGAAAACAGCAAAACCGATTCAAGCAAACTGGTGCCGGTGTGTCACCTGATGATCCCAACCCCAATTTGCTTAGTAGGTCTTCTAATCATGTACTATGCCGAAGTACAGTATAATTTACCATGCTTTACAGGTCAAGTTATCTCCGACTTCCCATTCTATCAACAACTTGACCAGATCTGGCGTGGGATTCCCAGAATAGATAGCGAGCTCATCTCGTCTGACCCTGCCGTTGATCATGCACAAAATCTGCTCTCACTTGTGCAGGGAACATCCCAACAGAACACATTACCTCATACCGATGGACACGAAAGTGTTGACAAAGAAGACGAGGACTTTGAGACTGAGGTTGTGAATGATGGCATCATGGATGGCTTTGGTGGACAAGCCGAAGAGCTGGATGCGACCGACCACGATATGCAGGCAGCTGATGATGGCTGGCAAATGTGGACACAGGAAGATCAGCCAATGGACTGCTTTCACGACGTGCCCATGCTTATTGATGAACCCGAAGAGGATACATCACTTGCTCCAATAACGAGCAACTTTGTGGTGAGCGTTGACTACTCATACATGTACTATGTTGATGACTAGTTTTATCAGATGGCTCAAAGTACTACGTCGCTTCATACAACCCGTCATCAAGATCCTGGCCGGTTCGGTACTCTACCACCAAAAACAGTGCCACACACTAGTG
>JBBPUG010000196.1:0-34781 GCA_038094535.1 Tubosaeta aff. alveolata
ATGAGGTTAAATAGGTGTCGAGGTTGCATGTGTGAGCATCCAGACGACAAGACGATGCTGTCTAACGGGCTAATTTGGCTTTTTGCTCGCGCTGTGTCTAAGCGAGCCGCCATTAGTCACAATAGTCTCGGAATTAGAGCGTTTTTAGTCAGCGTTAGACTTTTGCCTTTTTCCTGATGCATATCCAGGCAGACACCAGAACGTCCCGATTCATCCAGACAGTGGCCAGGATGAACCTTGTTTGCGAGTACTCATCAACCATTCACAAGATGGGCAATGAAGCTGCCCACCCATCGATTCAAAATGCGAAGTTCTTCCGTGATTCAGTCTCGCATCATGACCAATCGGATGGTCTCACAGATATCTTGAACTTTGTTTGTACGTCTCAGCCTCATTCGTTTAATAGCAGTTCCGATACCTTAGAGGGATGCGCTTGGTGGAGCTCATTGTCATGGTAGTGTACACTGTAGTACTGGCATTTTGTTGATGGTGATTCGACGAACACCTTTGGAGCCTGATGTTGATATCATGTCCAGTCGAGTCATGAAAGACAGATCATATCATGCCTCCATCATCAGAGCTGGATGAAATCAATGCAGATACGCTACTTGTCAAATCCAAGGACCCATCCTCGCTACTACCAGACGAACTGTCCTACATCGTAGCCGCATTCATTCCCTCTCAGCCCCCAGCTGAGTCGTGCTCAAAAGCATATCTCATACTTTCCGCATACTGTCAGGGTGTTCGAGCATCCAAGCCTTCAGAACGGAGACTAACTGAAGGAGGTGAACCGGATCGAGGAACGTTCGCTCTGTCGTGCGTGTTTCAACCTCTGATCGCAAGCAAGCTATCGCAATCCCAGGAGAATGCGCTGTTGGCGGCCATCACGTTCCATTACGCACTCTTCCAGGTCGACTGGCAATCAGCTTCACAGATATTTGCAGAAGATGGCTTCGTCGAGCTCCTCGCTACGCTTGAAGTCAACGCATCTTCGCTTGTATCGCTCGCCCTTGCTCGTCTGTATGCGCAGGCTAGCAGTCACAAAGCTTGTCGGGAGGTCTTTCCTGAAGAATCTATCGCTTGGCTGAAAGCCAAGTCTTCCCAGACTACCGACGATGCCCTTCGCGCAGTAGCCATCCTCGCGCTAGTCAAGTTCGCCCACGGCTCTTCTGGTGATGCAGCAGCGGCTGTTGTTGGAACTGCCGTCGCCTCCAGCGTGTCAACGCATGAGGACGTTTCCCGTGCGGCCCAGCTGACCGACATGATCATGAACAGCAAGGACACCCACGCGTTTCTCAACGATGTTGTGGAAGGCTTGGCACATCTCAGTATCCTCTCATCCGTGAAGAAAACCTTGGCCCATGACACGATTCTGAAGCGACTCTTCTCTTTTGTGCCGAAACGCAAGGCTGTAGCGGACGCGACGAGCAACTCTACGCTTATCTACGGAATGCTCGTGATCATCTCCAACCTTTGTGCGCACAAGCCTCGGTTGAGTCAAGAACAACAGCAACTTGCCAAGTTGCGACGAATGGCCGAGAGCGGACAGAAATCAGGCAAACAGAGCGCCGAAGAAGAGCTAGACCCCCTCGAGTCCGAACGCGAAGTCCAGGCCCAGTGTCATACTGCGATCAGCTCTGGGGCACTGGAGGTGCTAGCGACGGCATCAGGCTTGGATAGTCAAGGAATTCGGTCATCCGTCGGACGGGTTCTACTGAGTCTCACAGAAAACAAGGAGAACAGAGGGGAGATTTTGAGAGGCGGTGGTGCCAAGACGCTGACTCGCATCATTCGATCCGCGTCATCATCTGCAGACCAGATGCCTCAAGACGTGCTCCCAGCAATCCAGGCTCTTGCCAAACTTGCCATCACCGCACCACCGATCCAAGTCTTCGGCCCCAATGAGGGTAACGTACTCGATGCAATCCGGCCATTTTCACAGCTGCTCCTTCACCCATCGGCAAACACGCTCCAGCAATTCGAAGCCCTGATGGCCCTCACGAATGTAGCATCTCAGAGTCCAGCCCTCGCGTCTCGTATCGCGAATGCGCCCAGTGTGCTTAGCAAGGTCGAACTTCTAATGCTAGAGGACCACACGCTCATGCGCCGAGCTGCGACCGAGCTCATCTGCAATCTGGTTGCGGGGTCAGAGGAGGTCTTTGAGAGATATGCTGGAGCAGATAACGAAACTGGGCAGGCGACGCCACGGGACGGGTCCTCAAAATCAAAGATCCACATCCTGATTGCCATGTCAGATGTAGACGATCTGCCTACACGCCTTGCAGCGTCTGGAGCCTTGGCGATGCTGACAAGGATGCGGACAGTTTGTGAAGCGATATTTGAACTCCAGAGGGAACGGCACAGAGCGTTTCTCGTGTTGGCGCAACTCATTGACCCCAGTGTCCAAGTTGGCGATGATGACACAAGCGGGAGCTCTGGTGTAGCAGTCGGGGACCCTGGACTTGTGCATCGTGGAGTGGTTTGCATTCGGAATCTGTTGTCGAATCTCGAGAATGTGTCAGATCGGGATGCGCTGAAGAGCGAGGCAAGGAAGGCAGGGTTGCTCTGTGTGTTTGAGAAGCTGCTGAAAGGAGAATTGGGGTCATTTGCAGAGGCAGTTCTTGGACCCGCAGCGGAGGTAAAGAAGAAACTTGTAGGCTTGCACAATAACTAGTCACACGATGTCATCCACCGACGACGATGACCCTCTGTTCACAGTACTCTCGACGCGTCTCAGATGCCGTATTGACGACGCTTTTGATTCTATAGCATCAACTGGGGATGCAACAAGAGAACCGGAATACGACCCTGGCGGATTCATTGTTGAAGAGGTTCGCCAAGGTGCTCAATCCTACATCCTCTTGTCCGAAATCCCTCGTGCTCTCAGTCTTCTGGGGTTATCTGTCGATGAGGATGTCATGGAAGTGTTTAAAAACGCTGCGGCGGGCTGGGGAGCACAGAGTGCACGCAACGATGGGATCAACAGGAAGGATTGGAGAGCCGTGTGTGCTGCATTGCTCGAAGAGGAAGGCGACGAAGAAGTGGTAGCGGATCAAGACATCGAGATTGGCTCCGACAGCGGTCCAGACGGTGACGAGTACCAGTCTGGCGATACAGGGGACGACTCGGGCGACGAGTATGAGGAGCCAAACGAGAGGGCTACAAGACCGAGGTCTGACAGGGCCAAAGAGGTTGCCACGACGGGTCAGAGGGAATCATTGAGCGAGTCCCAGAAAGCTCAATGTCGACAAGATTTCGCTCGATTCTTTCCACATGTCCCCGACAACGAACTCGACCAGCAGCGGATCATGGTCAAGGATATAAACCGAGTTGCTGACTTGCTCAAGGAGAACCTCAAGGCTGAAGAAGTACGTCTGTTACTTGTGCTCAGTTTATTGCATTCTTCATGCATCTCAGATACTCGAAATGCTGGACACGTTCTCCACCTCACCAGACAAATCCATGAATCTCACAGATTTCGAGCACATGATGATCCTCACAAAGTTGATTTAGATGCCAAGGGACACACCAAGATACAGTTGTATGTGTTACACGGGTCCAAACAAAGGTGATATACGTGGTCAGCCTTGACGAACAGCACCGTAGGCAGGGGCAGCAGGGTATGGTTGGTCGCTGAGAGGTTGATATTGACCACTGCCAGTGTCTGCGGGAGATTGTCACATAGGGCTGGGATTCGCAACATATAGACTCACAAATAAATCCACCTTGGCCATATTGTTCTTCCGCTTGCATCTTCTTGTAAATGAGCCAGAATGCGTGCTGCAAGACAATTAGAGTGAGGTAACCGAACCAGGCGCACGACGCACGATATGGCCGGGGAAGTAGCCAAGACTGTTCTCGCCCTTAGTATACAGGCATCCACAGAGAGTAGGGAACACTCACATCGTCAGACAAATGTTGATGAGCAAGTCACAGCTACATCCGGTGATGAACGCCGCTGCTGCAGGGGGGAAGATGATGGCGACCTAGAGCGAATATGATAGTAACCAGAAGGGATACCCAATATAACTCACGAGGATGAGAACAACGTCAGAAGACTTGACCATGGTCGATGTAGCAGTGCAAGCTTGCTTCGGCGTGTTCATCTACTGTATGCCGCAGCCGCAGCGAGACCCCGACAACACCCCAAATCTGAGCAGTTTCGGGGTACTCACGCTACTAGTATCACTACGTCCACCGTCTACCATGGTAAAGGCCAGCTGCGTCGTCGTCGTCGTCACTAACAGTCCTCAGGCCATATCCAAGAAGGCTGGAAAAAAAGCCGCGACTCCAAAGGGTGGACCCACCAAAGTTGCAAAGGTAATTCCCGAACCCCTTCTTTACTGTGCTTCTCCCAATGCAGATTCAATAGGCAGATTGGAAAGAGGGTTTCAAGAAGAAGCAAGTCGGCGTGTCAGATATGACCCTTCTTACGACCATTAGCAACGAGAGTATCAACGACAACCTTCAGAAGCGTTGGACCAATGCAGAAATCTACACGTACATCGGTGGTGTCCTCATTTCCGTGAATCCCTTTAGAGGTAATCTCGTGTGATCTGCGCTGCCCCTCTTCTCACTGTTCTGATTCCTGACCTAGATCTTGGTATCTACACCGACGAAACGCTCCACAAGTACAAGGGCAAAAATCGGCTCGAAGTTCCACCGCATGTTTTCGGAATCGCAGAATCGGCCTATTACAATATGAATGCCTATCATGAAAACCAGTGCGTTATTATCTCCGGCGAATCAGGAGCAGGAAAGACAGAGGCCGCGAAACGCATCATGCAGTACATAGCTGCTGTGTCTGGTGGACAAGATAATCATATCCAAGAAATCAAAGACATGGTGTTGGCCACTAACCCTCTGCTGGAGAGTTTTGGGTGCGCTAAAACTCTTCGTAACAATAACTCGAGTCGGCATGTATGTCATTTCTCCCAAATAGTCGGCCCCTGATGCTCATCTCGTTTATCAGGGAAAATATCTAGAGATCATGTTCAACGATCGCGGCGAACCTGTTGGTGCGCAGATCACAAATTACCTGCTAGAGAAGGGGCGCATCGTCGGCCAAGTAGAGAACGAACGCAACTTTCACATCTTCTACCAGTTCACTAAAGCTGCTTCAGACCATCAACGAGGTATTGCATCATATCAAATGCGTCTGAAATTCACTCACCGAAAATCTAGAGCAATTTGGGCTTCAGGGTCCCGAGTCCTATTCTTATACGAGCATGAGTAGTTGTCTCGAAGTGCAAGGCATAAATGATGTCCAAGACTATGCAGATACACTCGTATATTGTTCCCGCATCTGTCGCCCGACACCACGCTGATATCTTGACCTTGGTGTAGAACGCGATGCGAGTCATTGGGCTAAGTGACCAGGAACAAAGCGAGATATTCCGAATGCTTGCCACCGTCCTTTGGCTTGGAAATGTCCAATATCAAGAAATGGATGATGGAAATTCTTCTATCACTGATCAGGGCGTAACAGATTTTGTTGCATATCTTATGGAGGTAGATTCTGCTGTAGTGCAGAAAGTTCTCACAACGAAAGTCGTTGAGACGCAACGAGGGGGTCGCCGAGGTTCAATATACGACGTTCCTCTCAACCCGTCTCAGGCTACGGCAGTTCGGGACGCTCTTGCGAAAGCAATCTACAATAATCTATTCGAGTGGATAGTGTCGAGAATCAATATCTCGATGAAGCCGAGGAGCGCCACCGCACAAGTGATTGGTATATTGGTTTGTTGTGTCTTGCTTTGGATAATGAATTACTCTGATTGGTGGGCAGGACATTTTTGGTTTTGAAATCTTCGAGGTGTGTTAACCGCTACGAACAATTAACAAGCACCATATGGTTTTGCATTGTAGGACAACTCATTCGAGCAACTGTGTATCAACTACGTGAACGAGAAACTTCAGCAGATCTTTATCGAGTTGACTCTCAAGACCGAGCAAGAGGAATACGTCAGGGAGCAGATTAAGTGGACGCCTATCAATTACTTTAACAACAAAATCGTTTGTGACCTCATCGAGGAACGCAAACCACCAGGAATATTCGCTGCACTCAACGACGCTTGTGCCACTGCGCACGCCGATCCTGCCGCCGCCGATAATAGCTTTGTGCAACGCACTGCTATGTTATCTTCCAATCCCCACTTCGAAGCCCGTGGAGCGCAGTTTCTTGTGAAGCATTATGCTGGAGACGTGATGTACAATATATCCGGCATGACAGACAAGAACAAGGATGCTTTGGTCAAGGATCTATTTGATCTCATAGGTAGTAGCGGCAATCAGTTCCTCCAGACGTTATTTCCAGATCGACCAGACCCGAATAGCAAGAAACGGCCACCAACGGCAGGAGATAGAATCAAGGTAACTACTTTGTCGTCAAGTGTACATGGAAGTCGTTGATATCTCTAGGTCTCAGCTGGTGCCCTTGTTGATAACTTGATGAAAGCCCAACCATCATACATCCGGACGATTAAACCAAACCAGAATCGTAGTTCGACCGAATATGATACCAAGGCAATTCTTCACCAAATCAAATACCTCGGACTTCAAGAGAATATCCGCGTTCGTCGAGCAGGTTTTGCCTACCGAAATACATTCGAGAAGATGGTCGAACGGTTCTACCTCCTGTCCCCCTCGACATCTTACGCTGGTGAATATACCTGGCAAGGCGACGCCAAGTCTGCATGCGAACAGATCCTTAAAGACACTGGAATCGCCAAGGACGAGTGGCAGATGGGTGTCACCAAAGCGTTCATCAAGAATCCAGAGACAGTATGTTTTTCCATCAGACTTTTCGCGATACTCAACAGTACTATCTAGCTTTTTGCGTTGGAAACGATGCGTGACCGTTACTGGCATAACATGGCTACTCGCATACAACGAGCTTGGCGGAATTACTGGCGATACAAGAATGAATGTGCTAAGCGCATTCAACGTTTCTGGCGGAACAATAAGGAGAGCATCGAATACGCTAAAATCAGGGACTATGGACATCAAATCTTGGCCGGGAGGAAAGAGCGCCGACGCTACAGTCTCCTTAGTTATCGACGATTCACGGGTGATTACCTCGATATCAATGGCAAAAATGCCCTCGGTACAGAATTGCGGACTGCATGTGGTCTTGGAGGTCCGTCCATTGATGCATCGTCGCATCATCCGCTTAAGGATCTTGCGTAGCCGAAGCAGTAACGTTCAGTTCCAAAGCGCAGTTGCTAGTCTCGAAGTTTGCTCGACCCAGTAAAGCAAGTCCACGATTTTTAATCGTGGTATGTAATTTCTCGATCGTGACGATTCGCGTAATGCTTAACTGGATGTTAGACGAGCAAAGCAGTGTACATTGCGATGACGACGCAGAACAATGGACAGGTGCACATATCACTTGAACGCAAGATACCCCTTATTACTATCAAGAGTATTTCATTGTCAAATTTGCGGGACGATTGGCTCGTGAGTACATTCCTTTTCCTAGAGCTCATTATTTCACTCTTTTAATAGGTCTTCAATTGCAATGTATCAGAAGAAGGGGATCCTGTACTTCATTGCTACTTCAAAACTGAGCTCGTTACCAACCTTCTCCAGCTCACGCAAGCTTCCATTAATATAACTATTGGCCCGAGGTAAGCACGGCTGTCTCATTCGTCGACCGTGCGTTCACGAAAGTCAGTATTGAATATGCGAAAAAGAAGGATAAGAGGACACAAATCCAGTTCGTCAAGGACGAGAAGATTCCAAGAGACGACGTCTATAAGAGCCATACCGTTCATGTTCCGTCTGGCGAGCCTCCCAGCAGCACTTCACGCCCCCGTGCCAAGAGAAAGCAAGGTGTAATCAGACCAATCACTCACGGGAAGCTACTTCGTTCCGGCGGTCCGTCCAGTGTAAGTGGTAACTATCTCAAAACGATCAGTTTATTGTGACATGATCGCAGGCACCAAAGAATACTTCCAAGCCCCAGCGCGCTGCTCAACCCCTGCCTGGAAAGCTCGCATCTAGTGCCGCAAGGCCCGCTCCTGCGCCGCCGCCGCCACCACCACCACAAGCAGCTAGGGTTCCCGCCTCGTCTCCCGAAGAGCCGGATGTCGAATTGTACCGAGCTAAATTTGACTTTCAAGGACAGGAAGGGGAGATGTCGTTGCAAAAGGATGACGTTGTGGAGCTTGTAGAGAAGGATAACAACGGTTGGTGGTTAGTCAAGAAAGACGGCGGAGAAGGGTGGGCTCCAAACAACTATCTCGAGATGGTACCTAAGAAGCCACGTGCACCGCCCGCCGCGCCTCCACCGCCTGCACGTCGAGCACCTCCCTCCGTGCCCGCCGCACCAGCTGCGCCAAAGGCGGCAGTGGCAGCCAAGTCCGTCGTAGCTGACGCATCCGCCAAGCCAGTCGCCGTTTTCCCTGGGCTTTTGCCCTCGAACGGTTCTGCTGCGCCCTGGAAGAGACCTGGAGGTTCAGAAAACAACTCTGCGGAGGTGACACCGGCGCACTCTCGACCCTCAAGTGCACTTGGAGCGAAACCGCCGCCGCCCGTGGCGACGAAACCAAAAATCGCTCCGCCCCCGGTCGCAACGAAACCTGGGGTTGTCAAGCCGCCGGGAAAGCCCCCGATTCCGACTGTCCCAAGGCCTTTAGCTGGCAATACAAGTGTACCAAAGATAACGGTCTCCAAACCGGCACCCCCGTCTGGCCAATTGGATTTGGCTGCAGCGGTGAGCATGTTTCCGAGGTGCTTGGTGGCGTGACTTATTCCTGTGCTTCCAGCTCGCTAAACGAGCCCAGCGGTTCAACGATGATTGATGTGTGTCAATGCGGTCGATACCATGGGTTTTTAGATCCAACAGGGGACATTGTGATCGATTTATTTAGTTAGAAGAATGCTCGTGATACCTGTGTAAGAGGATAGGATATTCCAATCATAAGGGGTATACAAAAGTTAAGTGCAACTCTAGAGTGATATGCTATGTAAGGTCGACATTGCTGGAGAAAATCATAAAGAGTGTGTAATGGTGATTGGAGGTAATGTGGAAGATCCTCGCGAGTTGGAGGCGAGTTCCCCATCGCTCTCTGCTGAAGATGCACCGTCGCTGTCTGGCATGGTGACGAACACAGGGTATAAAAGGCCCTGTGTCGTCCTGTCGTCTGCATCCTGTTTGTTGATGTAATTCATTCTCATCGAAGGCCGCTGGCCAGAATCCTGCCATGAGCGCAGCTCGTCGGCGTTCAACACCTTGGTCGCCAAACTCGCCCGAAAGTCTTCGGGCCGCATTTCAAGCGCCCGCTTGCCAGCCTCTATGAGGTTGTCAATCAGACCCCTGACACGTTGAAAGGTTTCGTCTTCATCTTCTTCGTCGCTCCCGTCGTCGCAGTCGTCCTCGTCATTGCCGTCCTCCAACGCCGACTGGACGGCTCTGAACGTCGTGGGCGGCAGAATAAGCCTCGACTCTCTGAGCTTGCGGCGCAGATCACGAATCTCCTTTGCCTGTTGATTCTTGGTCGTTTCTAGAGACGCATTGATCGCCAAGAGAGAGCGATTGGTGATCTCTAAATCTGCAATCTGTGAAAAGGGCATCCCTCAGCTGTCCCAGCCAAGAGCCAAGTGACGCACCTTGCGGTTAGTCTTGGCCTCGGCTCTAAGCTGACGCTCGGATCCGTCCGATTCGACGTCACTGTCGGCCCGGTGAAGGGGACTCCGCTCTCTCGAACGGCTACGATCGCGTCTCGTCTGGGATTGGAACTCTCCCTGTGGGAACAAGGGGCTAGGTTGGCCGACGCGATCGATGCTATGCCGTTTGGCGTGGGACATGGCACTCGACACTTGGTTGTCGCTCGTTTGGTCCGTGTTGAGGGACACAGACGTCCTCGAGGCGGACGACTTGGATGAGAGTGAGAGCGCAGATATTGGGGGAGAATGGGGTGGTATGGGAGCTGAGGTGAGATCCGCCTTGGGAATGAGGATGGATTTCCTTGTAGGCTGGGGTTCGAGAGAGAGGGTTGGCAGTGGGTAGGAACGCGCAGGTGACGGTGCACGCAGGGGTGCATAGCGGTGGGGGTTAGCAGCGGGCGAGCCAGACGTGATTGGGTAGAATGGTGACGGGGATGGGTCGTTCAAAGAAAAGCTGGAGGATATTGAGGGAGCCCTAGTACGGGCGTGTATTGGACGCGTCGTAGCATAAGGTGGTGACAGTGATCGTGATGCTGTGTCACCGGGGTTTGACGTTGTCTTGACAAAATCAGTTACCTTTGACTTGATCTTGATTGGCGCAAGTATTGGTGGGGTGATCGTCCGGTTGATATCCACCAAGGTTGGCGGTGGACGAGACAGCGTCGGGGAGCTAATGTCCGAGAGAGAAACTGCATGATGCAGTGCAATCACGCTCCCACTTCGTGGTCTGTCCTCGAGGTGGGGAAGCTTGAGCTTGGCCGACGCGCTGGTGAGCGCACGCTGACGGGATTCAAGGGAATTGGAGTTTATTTGAGCTGGGCCCCGAGAAGTAGGTCTGGCCATGACACGGGCTTTGGGTGAGCCATTTGGCCCTGATCCGTTCGGCAGCACACGGGGGGGCTTGAACGGCGAGCCTGGTCTTGAGCGACTGGGAGGAGCATTGCGAGTCTGTGAGGGAGAGTTGGAACTAGCAAGTTTCCGGACGGTCGCGTCGGTGTTCAGCTTGGCCTTTGGACGAAAGGAAGAGAGGGAGGGCGAAGTCGGCGACTGCTTTGTAGGCGAAGGAGGTCGTGACTTCGGTCTTGGCTTCAAGTCGACCCGCGCTGTTACCTGCATCGTCGGAGAGGTTGACAGGACGGCGGATGGTTGTTGAGTAGACTCACTTTTCTGTCCATACTAGCAGATAAAGGTCAACTTGATAGCATCCTCAAAGCCAAGCTACACAATCCTATTTGAGTGCTTTGCCGACGACTACTTTCTCAACCAGTCGGCGAATTCCTTCCTCTCCCCCACCACCAAGCGCAGCGGCAACGCTCTTGGCAACGTACTTGCCCACCATGTCCACCTCAATATTCACCCGTGCACCCTCAGTCTTCCTCGCGAGGGTGATCTTTTCTTGCGTGTGCTGAATGAGCATCACTCCAAAGACACGCTCAGCATCGTCGACGATCGTCAAGGTAAGAGACGCGCCGTCGATGGCAACATATCCTTTCGGTATCAAGTAGGGCAAGAGTGACGGACGATCGGCGGTGGGCTCCGGCAGCTGAAACCACAAGCGCAACGAATCACCGTCGGGCTCTCGCCGAATGACAACTGCGGTGGTATCCACATGCGCCTATTGTGTGTCGAGCAAGACAATGCGATAATGCGCACGGTCATACCTGCACAAAATGACCACCAAACCTGGAGTGCGCAAGCGTGGCGCGCTCGAGGTTCACCTTCTCGTCAACTTTGAGGTCACCTAGCAAAGCGTGTCAAGGTGGGTGGGATGGGAGATGGGGATAAGCGCACGGACCAAGGTCGGTTCTATCCAGCGTTTCGTTGGCCAGCCATACCTTGAAGTAACCACGTCGCTGCTCCTTGTCGAACTCGATAACGGTCAGGCATGCGCCATTGACTGCGATCGAATCACCGATGTGACAATCGACGAGAATGGGTGCAGAGTCGGATATCGTGAGAGTACACCCTCCAACGTCTCTTTGGAGGGCAGAGATGGTGCCAATATGCTCAATCTAGAGCAAGTTAGTGGGGCATCTACAACAAAAGGGAAGACGTGCCAGACCAGTGAACATGGGTGAGACAAGCGTAGTAGCTGAGCAAGCAATCCTGTCAGATTCGTCTTTTCTTAAACTCTCATGATGTCGCCGAGCAAGACACACAATCACCCACAAGCAACTGTCCGTACCAGGTCATTATGGGAATCATACAAAGGTAATGTTTAGAAAGTACAATGATTTAATCATGCTCATGCATTCGACAGTGCTTCCTGCGCGGACGAGGTTGTATGTATCTATGGCAGCGTGCACCGTTGGCGCAGCGGGACTATTCATCTCTGACTATTTGGAAAAAAAACTACCCGGGGGACATCCTACGCAGGCATAGAGATGAGTGGGTAGACGACAGAACGAGGCCGGCCTGCCAACCACGACGAAGTCGCAACAAGGGGAGAGCTAGGCTGGGGGTGGATGGTCGTTTCTCCGAGATGGCTGTCGGTGGAGCGTGGCCCAGTCTTGCTTGCTGGTGTTCCATGGCAATTCTCGAGTTGGCGTGTATACGGACGGTTCTTCGGCAAGAGACTCACTCTTGTAGTTGCCGAGGCCCGGGGGAGAGGAAGAGAGGGTCCTGGCGTCCCAACCTTGTGTGTCGCAGTCCGTGATAAACTCCTCTGAGGTGACGGGACGGGAGGTACAACAGACGACGTCCCTGAGGAACCTCCAGAGACGGTCGAAGAACATGGCGCAGGTGATGGATGTGGCAATAAAGAGGACAGAGATAATGGCGATGCCAACTATTTGCCACGTTTTGCTTGAGTGGTCGGTGGGCTGGCTATCTGCGGACGCTGCCAGACCAGACGGGGTTGGGGGGATTGCGTTGGTGGTGGATGCGGTTGGGTTGAGCTGCGATGTCGGGGGTATCCACTGGCTCGACACTGACTGCGATGTTGAGGCGGCCGGTTTCGCAAGCGAGCCCGTGGATGTCGAGTTCTTTGAGCTGGGAACGGTCTCACGGGTGGACGGACTTGGCGTGTTGGCGTCGCTATGGATCAGGCCAAAGATGTCTCTGTTGTACTCGTTCGGAACGGCGGTTGCGGTGGAGAGGAGGAGGAGGAGGAGGAGGAGGATGGCCCAGCTGGCGACCATCTGGACCGAGAGCAAGCAGACTGTCCATCACGTGACTAGAGAAAGACAAGTCAATTGAAAGCGACCAGGATCAGAGAAACCCAAAGGTTGATCTCATTTGAGAGTCGTATAATAGAGAACAATCGCAATTCATCCGCAACAAAAGACGAGCTTTGAAGAGAAACTCACTCAGTGGAAGAGGGATCACAGCAAGTTCGGGGATTGCCGAACGAGCGTCCCCCTAGGTCGCGCTGTGCCATCACCATCGTCCAATCGCGCAGCCATGTCTTCCAGAGAGCCACTGTGGTACTGTCATGAGGTTTGTTTAACTAGTCTTGCGCTGCATCTAGCTCACATCGACATGCCAGTGTCATGCTGAAATGAGGCCACTCATGGTCAGCCCAGATATCTCTACCCACGCCCTCGTGTTCATCTCTTCTTCCACAGACACCAGAGCCTACGTGTGCCTCTTGTCGTGGCACGTTCGTAGAAAAGGTCTGCAGACCGCATTCTTCTTTATCTCGGTTCATCTATTCCTTCGCCAGCTCGAGAACCCAGCCGACGATCCTCGAGAGTTTCAAAGTCGCACACCCACCACGTTCGAATTTACAAACGATCTCCCTCGCCCGTTTAATACCTTTCTCGGCTCAAGTAGGGCTTCCCACTGCCCCGGCATCGTCTTGTCCTAACACACTTCCTTTAGGTCCCTGGCAGAGTAATGACAGCCCTCCCACCAACTCATCCACTTTTCGCCCTCCTTCTCCTCCCGCACAGCGAACACAGGACAATACACCTGTATGTAATACACCCCATATCTGTGCATCCTCCATTCTCATTATTCGTTCTAGTCAAATTCTGGTATTCGCTTCGAGTTTCACACTGGTCCTGAAGGATCACGCACAAGAACCTTTTATCTTGGAGGCACTAACACGCTTAGGCGTCCACGCTCACCACCCGCCGACGATGTCCCTACCATGCTCGAGTATGTGTTCTTTCAACGTCACCGCCCTAGACCCAACTTGTCTCTATCTTCAGGTTTCTACGCCGTGAACCAGAAAACCCAGGCCCAAATCCGAACAACGCGCGCCCGCGTGGGGATATAACCGGTCCATTGATGGCCCAGTATCTCCTCGCTATGTTTGGTAGTGGTCGTGAACCTCGCGGCCCCGGCGATCCATTTGCCGAGTTGCTCGGTATGCCGTCATCCACGCGATGGGGTGATTATGTATTCAACCAGGAAGGCTAGTTTTTCCTCATCCCATCCCATCCCACATCTAACAATTCCAAAGCGTTGGACCAAATACTGACTCAACTTGCTGAAAACTCCACAGCTGGACGGCCGGTACCCGCAGCAGCAGACGTTATTGATGATTTGCCAAGAGAGGTCATCACAGATGGCTGTTCGTGTTTGCATGTCTTCCTATATGCTCTTGCTAATGTACTTCGCAGCCCCGCTGTTAGATAAAGATTGTGCAGTCTGCAAAGAATCATTCACATCGAACCCAGAGGATCCAGACGACTCTGTCGTAGTCACGCTGCCCTGCAAGCACCCATTTCATGAAGGCTGCATTGTCCCCTGGCTCAAATCAAGCGGAACCTGTCCAGTTTGCAGGTTTGTCTTCGGTTTGCTGATGCTCGGATGGCTGTATAACTTTTGCCTAATAGGCACGTTCTAATTGCTGAGCAGCAGCAAAACAACCCCGGCGGGCCATCTGCAGGGGGCTCAACTTCAAATCGTACAAATACATCTTCCGGTTCACGCCCACAACCCTCCGGGAATGCCGATAGGAGTGGCGCTAGCAACATCTTTCATTCTCTTTTCGGAGGTGGTGGTGGAACCTCCCGTGGTTACAGCGACGCTTCTTCAGCGCGCTCTTGGCGCAACCTCGGAAGAGCGAATCGCAATGCCCAACCAGAAGTGATCCCCCATAGCACGCCTCCCTTTCCCGGGAGATGGATCGAGGACATAGATTAACATGAACCTTGTTCTTTCCGTCTGTCTCATGAGTTGTCTGTACTGCTTCGCTGTTGCCCCTTACACTACCCTTTCAGCTCTCAGTACTCAATTACCACTGTATCTGTCCGTAACATTTAGATCCGTGTCTCCTATTACTGGGATGTTGCCAACATCGACAGTATCCAATACTTTGTGGTCTTACTGAAGGAACAAGTGTATGAACGCGATATTACGAGCAATGGATATTACACGAGAAAGAGACAGGTACCTTAACCAAAGAGTCAAACACTTTACAAACGCGGTAGCAACTGAGCACGATCCAGCCAAGCCGAAATCTTGCTGGTGGTGACATCTGTAAACGTTGTAGCAGGCAGTCCGATTTACAAGTAAAACGGACAGTAAAACCTTCACAAAGGCACCGATGCTCTCAGTATGAGCCTGGTCACGCTGGACGTGAAAGTACTTGGGGACTGGAAAAGTGGTGTGGGGGACGGAGCGGCACCATGGGTGTCGCCGCAACAGAAAGAGCAGCGTATCAAATCGCGGCGCTGCAGCAAACACTGGTCAGAAGCTGACATTGGGGATGTTCACTAACCCAGGCCATTTAAGTTACGCACCGAGAGAAGGATGAGGTCATCTGATCTTGGGACTGCATAGTGAGACACCCAGAAATGCCAGGTGAGGCCACAGAACATGCCACACTGCGTCCGTATCCACCATATGTACTACGCGTCAAAGGGTAGGCGAGTCGGTGGGAGAATCAGCCGACATTGTCTGCCCCGACAGCCGTGGCGGGGAGATCAGAAAAGAGAAGCAATACATGCCAGACTTCGTGAGGGGAGTGAAGGTGCAGGAAACGCGAGTTTGTTAGTGAGTCTAAAAGAGGCAACTACTGGAGGATTGTCGGGAACTGCCACTATGACAGTGGTACGACAGCCAGCGAGCAAAAGGATACCGCCAGGTGTTACCACTCGGTGCTCAGTACCCAGACGGCTGATATATCTGCGGAGCGCAGCATGCTTACCACTTATTACCTGAGTCTTTGTGATCGAAGCAATTGACTTGCGAGCCTTTTCACGCATCTATGGCTCGCTACTCACACGAAGAGAAAGGAAATGCTTAACCCCACGTGAAATGGGCGAAACTACGGTGATTGGTCTTTTGTTCAGTTGAGTCCGAAACACAACTCTGCAAGTGAACGCGGCAATGAATCAAACTTGTCAAAGCAAAACCCTCGCCTCAGTGACTCACGAGTGTAGGTGTGAGACCCATAGGCTGGTGTTGTACACAGCAACGCCATGTATCATTGCCAGAAGCAAGCACTACTTACACACCAAAAAAAATCGATATCCGTTATACATTTACAGTTCTACAGAGCTACACACCAGAAACATCAAGTGCATTAGCTTTTCGGAGATCGCGGGCACCGAACGTACTCACCCAGGTATTACCTCGTAACGAGCAATAGCTGTAAGTCACTTTGGCCCCTCGGGTTGAGGTACCCGCTTTGTGTACTGCTACGCACTCGCCTTCTTCTCCCGGTCCCATTTCTTCAACATATGGTCCAACCTTTCGAGCACCTCCGCGTGTGCTCTCTCCTCTTCTTCTGTAATCACTACTTTCTCTGGAAAGAACCGCATCCATAGGTCGTGCTGAAGTTTCTTCTCCCAGTACCCGCCCGGGTTCGTGTGCCCATCGATGAAATCAGCCAGACGTTTTCTATCCATCGCAGTTGGCCTCTGTTTCCGTTAGCTCTCCTGCATCGTCGGTCGACCGTGGGTGGCCACATACCCGTCTCTCCGGGGATGCTTTTTCGCCGCCATCTTTATTTTGTTGTGTGGTGAGGGTGCTCGCCACGGAGGAACCCTGAGCAGAAGAATTCATTGTATGGGGTAGTAGTGATGGGATTACCTTCGAAGCTAGACAGGAGATGATCCTCGCGTTTTTGGCCCACGGCGCATTATTTATGCCCTTCCGGCCTGGCCTAGCGGCGAACGCATAGCTGCTCGTAGACCTTGTGCATTGTCCCTACGCTCAAAACGATCCAGAAGGAGGTGACGTGTTGATCTCCGCGCTTGTCTTTCTTTGGTCTTTGACGTTGACGTGTTGATCCCAGCTAACACTTGGGCCGCCGGTCTCGGATGTTGTCTCAGCCCGACAACAGAAGAGAGAGCAATACCTATGTTGTAACGGTTGGAATTGGTGGCCCTTTGTGTTGAGTTTCATATTATAGGCTCATTCAGACGTCTGTGCAAGTTGATCGTACGTTGACGCCATTATAATGTTATGCGCGTAAGAAGGCCCAGAGGACGATCAGTTGAATTTCTAAATAGTAGGGAACAAGGAGGGAGTGTGAGGAGGCATGCCCACACGCTAGGAGGAACTGATATCATCAAAGAACAGCCTACAGCTTCTGGTCGTTCGTAGCGATGGGGGTACAAGCACCTGAACGTGGTGTGTGACAGTATGAATGTCCACGCGTGGCTGAATATTAAACATAAGTTCGAGGTCAAAGCTCCAGGCTCGTTCGTGAAAGACATTAGTAGATGTGATGGGGTGCACCCATCCACCCAAGAATAAATTGCCGATTAATGGTGAGTGAGTGAAACTAGGGGACACTCCCAATAAGTATTAAAAAACGAACAAGTATTTTGAAAAAAAAAACACAATCGCACAAGGCAGAACATGACCCGGGGAGCCTCCGATCTCTCTTCTTTGAGACAAGACGTCGGTATGAGAAACGCAAGACAAGCGCCGATCCCAAAGGAGACAGTGTGGTAGCCTATCGACCACCGCGTCAAAGGGAAATAAAGACAAACGAGTCCATCGAGTACGTCACCTCTGTGACGTTCCTTTTGGGATTGCTTTGATGGTAGGAACAATGCAAAGTCCACGAGCAGGCGTGCATGTGTTCGGACCGCCAGGCTGGGCTGGAAAGGTATAAATAGTGGGCCACCAGAAACTCGAAAGACATACCTTCAGTGCATCGCTAGCGTCATAGTACCTCACCAATACCACTCTCATACAATGGATTCTTCTACTGCGCAACAAAGTAACCAAAATGGCAGCAAAGCAACTCAGGTATGTAGCTATCCGTAGTCGACCGGCGATGCACGGGAAGCTGACTGAGACGGGCTCACTGTGGTGGATGGGAAATGACAGGCTCTTCGTGCTCATCAAGTGATGACGGCGGAAGAAACGGAGCGTATAGACAAGCTTTACCAACAGGTCCAGTGGATGAAGCAACAGGAAGCGGAGGAGATGTCGCGGGTGCGGCAGGAAATGGTCTTGAAGGGGAAGGTAAACCTAGTCGACCCCAGGAGCTAAAGTAATTCGTGGCCACCGCCATCACCCGCCGTGTTGAAGACGGTAACACCCAATCGGTGAGTACATTCAGCATCGTGGTCTCTGAGATCAAGCTGAACGAATTTTCTGTTTCTGGTACGCAGCATTTCGCGTGATTGTCTGTGGGCCTGTAAATACGCCTGTTATACGAAGAATGTGATGAGTACACGGAGTTGGAATTGAACTTAGCTATATTTTGAGATGTAATTTTTTGCAAGCGTGGCAAGCTCCTTGAGTGAAGATGATCCACTGCAGTTGGGTAGTAATTACTGCAAGAGATGCGTAGACAAATTAGATGCTAACGATCAAATTCGTCATATGTCAATATCGTCAAGCACGCCTCGAATTATCTTCTCTGACTTGTAATGGCCTCTTTGGAACTTCAATGATGAACAAAAATTCGTTGGCTTTTGGAATTCGATGGACCTGGCAATTTTAGGTGGTTTATGTTGAACACGTACCCCAATCGTCGCTCGTCAAGGTCACGTACACGATTGATTGAAATGCTCCATAGCACTTACATCTGGGGCATACATAGGGAAACGAATAGAAAGAGAAATGATTCGGAGATGCGGTGAGTACGTAATGCACGACCAAAAGCTCCAAAGGATCCGCGTTGATTGCGAATTCTCACACTCACGCAAAACGGACCTTTTCCCCTGGACGGCCTCCGGATAGTAGAACAACAGCCTGAGGAGTATGTTTATCAGGGAATAGGCGTCTGGAATGTCTCTTACATATTTCCCACTGATCTTCCACCCTGGTTCCCCTTTGTCGAGTCTCTCGGCAATCCTGTCCCCATCGTCTCCAAGGCCAACGACGACATCACTTTTAATAGTGCGCAAACTGCACACCTTCGGAGCACCCGCGGCGCTAGCCATTGGGCCAATTGCAATGTCAAACGGCGTGCTTGCGGGAGCGGCACAATCATATGTCAGCTTACGATGATTGAGGTCTCCCTTGAAGAAGACAAGATCGGAGCGAGAGAGATGCAGAAATAGATCTGGCGCCTCGCTATGCAAGTCCCAGTATGTGTACCCAGTGCACCAGAAGGGGTGCTGCTCGTATACCCATTTTCCGTCGCTTTCGTATTGCTGGATGAATTTACTCAGACGCCGATCATCGAATAGATAGGATGTCTGACCTTCCAACGGAGGCCGAGGCTCCTAAGGGATTCTCTCTCGGGTTCTGTTGCTTTGGGGAAGAGATGTCCGTACACCATGGTATTCAACAGCCATTCCCAGTCCTTTCGGGTGACATCCGATACAAACCACGGGTACCTTTTTCCATGGAATCTAACCTGTTTTGCTAGGCCACTCTGGATGAGGAAGTCGGCTACAAACCCATCAGTCTGTCGTGTCGACGTAGATAGCTTCTGCGCGTACCATAAACACAATCGCAGTATAGTTCAAACCCGGCATTGTCCAAAACAAAATCGATGCGGCCCCCGGTCTTCTCACGGAGATCTTTAAAGGAATCCCATAGCTGGTTTAAATGGTTTCCCAAGATGTTCTTTTCTGTTGCAGCGAGATGATCGCCACCTGTGGACTGCAGTGACTTGATTTGCTCCTCTGTCATATTGATGAGCAACGACAGATCAGTAGAGTTACCCCACAGGCAAACTAACGAAAGTCAGAAAGATACATTTAGAAGCACTGGAAGGAAAACCTTGGGTCAACTCAAGGAACATGAGTCGCTCGGCTTCGGTCTTGTCCAGATCGGAAATATTCTCGGACTGTTTGAAAGGTTCTGCGAAACGCGTAGAAAGTTCAAAAACGGCCTCTGCCGATCTGGAAAATGTGTCGCACTGCAAGCACGGTGAGCAGACTGATTGGCCGCGTTAATTTTGACTGACCTTTTGTCGATAGAAGACGTCATAGTCTTTCCAATATTTGCTGATACTAAAACATTCGTGCAGACGACGGTACTTGTAAGCTTCTGCGAATAGCCAAGGTGCGTTCATGAAATCTTTTCCTACGAGGAAATCAGTGTCGGACGTATGAAGAGCCGTTTAGTAGGTACCCTGGAAGTACTTGGCGATTTCTTTATTCCAAAGAGCAACGTCACCTTCACCGTCGTCGGTGATTGGTCTCAGCTTGGCATTCCCGCTCAAATCTGCCATGAGGGTGTCCATTCTCTCGAGACATTGGACGAGATCTATGATGCGGTCTTCTGCGGACTGTTCGTTGAGAGTGCGCGAAGTGTCGTCGATCGCCTTTCCGAGAATAGTAGGAAGGCGAACGCCCATGGTTGCGTGAGCAAATGAGTACTCATGATATCCGCGAAATGCGGGCCATGGCGGGTTGTTCGGGTCGACCTGGATAGTGGGTCAGTGCTGGTGAGCCAGGGTGGTGTGGCACAGACCCTAGAGGGAGTTCTTGGCCATGGTGCCTTTATATTTTTCTTGTCTGGCAGGTGGCCGAGATGAAGGGTGACTCTCGATGGGCGTGTTGAAGAGGGCGGAGCTGCAGAGTTTGCGGGTGCGGGGAGGAGGTCTGGTGTAAGTGGTGCCATGGGTCGGTCGATGCGGTCGGAGGCAGCAGTTGAGGGAGGAAAATAGTCGGAGTGCATGTAAAAAGATGCGATCTGACCCGAATTTGAGAGAGCGGTGGGGCTTTTTATACTTTTGCGAAAAACGAGGAGAAAGTGGAGGCGATAATGCCAAGAAAGGAAGGTACATGGTCTGACGTCATTGTGATATGTTACGTGTCACGAGCTTGTCAAGGCTGCTCCCACCAGGCACGCATGTCCCCAGACATCAAGTTCACTCCCTTTGGTATCCCATACATACTCGAGTTTGAAAATGTATCCGTAGTACCACAACAAGTGCCACCATCCCCTTCTTCTTCCTCTTCCTCTTCTTTTTGCTACATCGACACCCCTCCTCCTCCCCCACACCGTCCCTCCTTTTCCTCTCTCTTCAAACGGAAAAATACACATCTTCCTACCACAGACCTCACGAAACCTCTTCCTCCGCAGCCAAAACCAGACCTACCAGAGCCTCATGGAATATTCATCCAATTTCCTCCTGCCCGCGCTTGTCCCCAAATGACCCGCAAGCAAAGGCTTGTCCACCTCCAGCAAACCATCAGCATGGCAGTTCGCGATGCTGGGATGCGCTGCTCCCCGGGAAATACCGGTCTTCCTGGAAATCACTCTGATGATCAATCACGAGGGTACAGGTCTGCGGACGCGTTGTTCTGCGGTACCTATGGTCAGATGACGACTGCACTTGAAGGTGCAGGCTTATCAGCTATCCCCTGCGCGGGAGAGAGCCTGTCAGGTCGTGGGTACACGTTCCCTTGCAACACAGTCAGCCATGAACGCAACCCTTGTCCCCCTTCCAGACACGCGCCTAGGCGCCCTCTTTGTGGCGCGCAACGATGGCGCCAGTGGTGTGCAACTCAGAAAGATTACTCTCTGGGGGTGATCTCGGTTTGTTCGATCAATCTATCAGCCGATGCCCCGTGTGCCTTATCGACATTTCATCCGCCGAGCGCCGCTGGATGGCGACTATCAGTGATACACGTATTAGGTCTGCAGATCGAACCTGTGCAGCCCGCAGACTAACCCAGTTTACCAAATATACCGTTGCTTCTAGCTCATTAGCCATACTAGTCCACCATATACCCTATTTAATATGTGTTGTATATAGCATTGTCACTGTCGAGGAAGCGGGCTTGAAAGGGGCCTCAAGAAGATCGTGGAATAACGCAACGTGTAAATTCCGGCCTACCTCCACGATCGCAGACGTAGTACACATTTCCTTCTATCACACCGATCTACCACCATGGCTGGCCACGAGACGAGTTCCAAGAGAGAGCTGGTCATACTTGGCGCTGGCGTTATTGGATTGACTGTAGCCTACCTGGCCGCAACAGATCCGGATCTTTCATTCGCAATCACTGTGATCGCACGAGACATGCCAGAGGATATGGACTCTCAGGCCTGGGCTAGTCCTTTTGCTGTACGCTATTCCCGAAGTCATCGGCCGCATTCATTCATCAGTCTCTCTGAAACTAGGGCGCCAACTGGTCTCCTCTCCCAGCAGCTGCTAGCGATCGTCGCATCTATGATTGGGAGCTGGTTTCCTTGTGAGTTAACCAGATATTGATGCGGCCACGGCGTGCTTGCTGATCCACTGGTCAAGCAATCGCTTCTGGGACATGATACCGACTGGCTTGGTCAAGGTTTGTAGTATCCCCGGCACCTGAATCAAAACTTCATGACATTTAGAAACTACCAGCAAGGATCTTTTTCACCCAGCCTCGAGAACATTCAGATCTATGGTGGGGTAAATTAGTTCGTGAGGTGAGCCAACTGGGTATAGAGCTTAGCTTTCAATTGCCATACGCCAATCAGCTCCGCAGGCTCGATCGCTCCGAGGTTCCGGAACCATACAACTGCGGCGCTGGGTTTTACACAATATCAGTGAACCCCTTCGAGTACATCCCCTGGTTGAAGTCCGAGCTGGTATCTCGCGGGGTTTCCTTTGAGCGCCGAACGGTGGGAAGCTTGACAGAGTTATGGCCAATAATAGGACCTGAAGGCATTCTCGTGAATGCCACCTCTCTTGGTGCGTACCATAGACGCAAGATTACCGTCAATGACAACCATGTCCTAGGTTCGAGATCCATCATCGGGGTACAAGATACCAAACTATATCCAATACGAGGCCAGACAGTCCTGGTGGAATCACCGGAAGTACGCGAAATGCTAACCACGGAAAGTGGTGCGTATACTATGAACATGTTAGCAACCTCACTGAACAGATCAATAGACGACGGCTCCATGCAGGGTGGAGAAGCGACGTACATCATACCACGCCCTGGCGTAAAGTACACGGATACAGCTATTCTGGGAGGGACGTTTCAGACAGGAAATTGGGACACCTCCCTCGATATGGACGTGGCTCAGCGTATCTTTGAGCGCTGTGCTCGGCTTGCGCCGTCACTCAAGGACAATGAGACAAAAATTTTGAGACATTCGGTCGGACTAAGGCCAGCGAGGGACGGTGGTCCACGGGTGGAGGCAGAGATTGTCCAGTTCCCTCCCAATACAGCTCACTCCCTTGTTCCTTGGGACCCAACAAACACCGAAGGTGGAGAGATGCGTGTTGTGCACGCATATGGATTTGGGTGAGCGCCTATTCAAGCCTGTCAGCAATGAATGACACTTTTGTAGTCCAGCAGGGTATCAGATGTCTTGGGGAGTGGCAGCGGAGGTGTTGGCTTTGATCAAGTAGAATAGAAAAGAACACGACCACGTGATGCGACGCGTCGAGTGTGTCTATCCTTGTTTGTACCTGACTGCATCTTGGTGGCCAACGCCAACCATGTCCCTCAAAGATCTCGGGAAGAATGATATCTCAGAGGAAACACAGGCATTAAAGGACAGGCTAGCAAGTAGAGGTTGGCCGGGTCAAATCGCAATATCCTACCAGACTTATCCACTTATATTTTAGACACCGAATGTGCCGGACTACACACCCAGCTCATGAGACGCGAAGCGGAACTCGAGGAGTTGCGAGTGACTCTTAATGAGACTGTCTACAAGGTAGAGAATTTTCCGGTCGATCGTGTGTTTTCCAGCTGACATTCGTCAAAGCTCAGTAAGGAGGCTGAGCGAGCCCTTCAGTTGGAGGAGGAAGTTTCCACTCGGTCTTCTGAATTAAAGACGGAACGCATGTCCCTTCGAAATACAGAGCTCGCTCTGCAATCCGCCAAAGACAGACTCAAGGCCGAGGAATGCGCGAAAAGAGAACTCGAATCGACACTTGACACAGTTTCACTTCACTCTCAAACCACTAGCGCAGAACACCAGTCCGTCCAACGTGAGAAACGAGCTCTCGAGTCTCGTGTGCGCGAGCTGGAGCGCATCGTACAGACACACGAATCGCGCCGTGTTTCGAATGTTCCTCATAGAGGTGGCAGGTCTCGTTCTTCGTTGGTCTCGAATTTCCGTCTGCCCGCTGTGGAGCAAGAGCTAAACGACACCAAAGCTCAGTTGCATACCGTGGAGACAAGGCTTCGGACGCTGGAACAGAAGCTTTCCAAGGCCCAGGACGACTTAGTGAAAGCGGAGAATGCGTGTATCTCGATTGACAAAACGAGTCAGAAACGCATATCGGAATTCGTGTCGACCTTGGAGAGGAAGGAGGAGGAAATAGAATCATTAAAGGCGGGAGATAATACCGGCGAGAGGGAAGAAGAGTTGTTGAAGAGGATTGATGAAGATTCAGCCAAGATCGCGGCCTTGGAGAAGTTGGTTGTTGAAAGCCAAGCTAATCGCACAAGCCAGACTAGGATTCAAAAACTCCAGAGTCAACTGAAGGCGGAATGCGAAAAGGTTCACCGCAGCGAAGAACTTCAGGGTCAATTGCTTCAGGAGAAGGAAGAGCTGGCCAGGAAATATGATGCCTCTGAGTCCAAGATCCTCGAAGGTCACGAGTTGCTTGCGACCCGCGAGTGTCAAATCAAAGAGTTGGAAGCTAAACACGCGTAAGCCTTGCCGTTTCCTTCTCAGTTCAGCTTTCCTAAGTATGATTTGCGATGATAGCCATCTTGTAGCCGAGCTTGAGTCCCATAGTCGCCACGTGGAACATTCTTCATCTCCAGCCCGAGGAGGAAATGTGGCTACAACGTTCACTAGCGAGTCTGCCCTAGCAGATCACATCCAAACCTTGCTGCAGGCGATCGATCGGCTGCGCGACGAGCGCGACGGGCTCAAGCGGGCACTTGAATTCTCGGAGGTTGAATACCGCATTACCACAGAAGGATTTGAGGCTCGCATCGCATCCTTGACGAGAAATTTGACGGAGAGCCTTCATGCCACCGCGGCGGACAAGTCCTCGACTAACGACTGTGTGGAACGGCGAATGAAGAGCTTAACTTCGTGCGCTACTGCTTTCAGCGTGGTGATTTCCAATCTGCAAGCACACCTTGATCTCTCTGAAGATCGTTTATCTATGGCTATTGCCGACCTCACTTCATCTAACTCCCAGTTACACGACGCACTAGCAGTTATCGATAGCCAAAAACAATTATTGGCCACGAACACGCATGATCATGACGTCCTCGACAAACTTGACACAACTGCAAAGGAGCTTTCAGTGTCGAATGAGGAACGCAAGCGCCTGCGTCTCCGTTTATCTGATGTGGAAGGGGAGGTTGCTAGTTTGATGGAACGTGGTGAAGCTTCTGAGGCTGCGCTCGCCAACCTCAACAAGAACTGCCAAGATATTGAATCAGAGCGCAACTCCCTCGCCCTTCAGGTTGCGAATCTAGAGGATGACCTTACCCGTGTACAGGACGAACTAACGGACTCTCAGACTCGCTACAATGCTCTCCATGCTCAGCAACTCTCAGAAATGCCGTCATCTACGGCCGTACAAGCTCTCAAGGACCGCATACAAGAACTTGAAGAGCGTATTGTGCACCACACTGACCAAATTGGCGACTATCAACATGACATCCGCCGATTAGAGGCTAACCTGAAACTCCACGAGGATCGCATCGCTGAGATTGTGCCGGAACTAGAGCTTCTTGCTTCCCAAAAAGAGACGATGGTCGAAGACTGTGCCGAGGCGAGAGAGGCGAGGGATGAGGCTATCGAGAGATTAGAGTCGGCCGAGGAAGAAGCGGAGCAACTCCAACAACAGCTACAGCAGATGCAACACACCCACGACGGAGAGTTGTCCACCATGTCATCGACGGTGGAGAGCCTGGAATGCGAAAAGCAACAAATTATCGGGCGTCTGGCGGACCTAGAGGCAGAGAACACGGTTTTTGAGCACGAACTGGATTCTCTCCGCCGTGATCACCAGAATCTCAGCAAACAACTGGATGCTGCCGTTTCCCGCTCGTGGTCACTGGAAGTGGAAATCGCAAAGGAAAAGACGGAAATGCAACAAGCTGTCGTTTCTGTTGCCGTCATATATCGCGCTTATAAGGATTCTGCTCGGCTGCTTGAAGGATCCTACCAACATGTTGCAACCTTGGAATCGCGGTTGGCCGACCTCAGTCAGGATCTGGAGCAACATCGCGCTCTCGTCGATATCGCGGAGAGGGAAAGGCGTGTTTTACTTCAGCGGTTATCGGACGTTTCTACTGCGACAGAAGGACCACAAGACGATCTGACGTCACATCAGAACGAGGTAGATCTATTACGCAACGCATTACAAGTCAAGGAACGGGAGCTGGCGTCCACAAGACAAACACTCGAGGAAGCCGAGTCCCGCCATTCCGAAGTTGAATCGGAACTCGTTGGACGTATTGCTACGATATCGGATGGTCTACAAGCACAAGCAGGGAAAGCAGAACATACTGCTACCTTGCAGGAAGAGATTGAAAGCCTCAGAACGCAACTACAAAACTCGCTTGAAAACTTTGCCGACCTAGAGAAGCTCCATGACGAAGTTATTCATGAGTTTGCCACTACTAAAGAAGCATTCGAAGGTCAACTCGCTCGAACTGACGAACGGATACGTACTTTAGATGTCGATCACCTACAAAGTCTATCGGCCGTCGAAGCAAATTACAGACACAACACTGCTATCCTCGCCAGAAATCTTGAGGGCCGTGAACACGAGATGGATGAGCTACGCCAGGAACTTCGAGACGTATCCGAGGAGCACGCTCATGCAGAAGAAAACCTTCGTAGCGAACTGGAAGCTTTCGAAGCTCGCTACGCTGCTTCAAGCAACCTTGAAAGGGATCTTCGGCGCACCATCGCCGACATCCGTCAGCAATTGACGCAAGCAGAAACAGACATTCTTGCATTGCAAGAGGAGCGGCAGTTATTGCAGGAGGAGGTTACTGGTCTTCAGGCTGAAATTCAGCGGTCGACGTCCTTGACCCGGTACTTGGAGAACCAGATCAGGGAAAGGCGAGTTCTGCATTTTACTCAGTCGATTCCGACTCATTGTATGGACAGTGAAGATGCACGCATGCTGCTGAAGAAAAGTTTGCAACGATCGGAGCTGAGCCTTGCTGAATTAGAGAAGGCTAGCAAAGCTGCTGAGTTCGAACTCACCCTTCAAACCACCCAGCATGAAAAAGTTGTCACAGCGCTCCGCCGTGAGATTGCATCTCTCCAGTCTGGACCCGACCTGCGGTCCGCCTTCGCTGATCTCGAGGAAAAGAACCGAGATATGGATGATCTGCTTCGTGCAAAATGTCAGGAGATCGAAGAATACGACGATCGGATCCTCGAGTGAGTTGTTGAACACTTTGTTATTGGACGCGAGCAGAACATGTCTACCCGCAGGACATTGAAAGCAAACAAAAAATTGACCAGCAAAGTAGAGTCCTTAACACGCAAAGCACAGGCGTTGCATGCGAAGCTGTCTTCGATGAAAAACCAGCCTCAGGAGTCCGCAGCGGAGGTCACTCCTCCGAAAAAGGCGCCTTCTGTTCCCAGTCCGCCGGTTTCCGCGCCTACGACGATCTCTGCAGGAAACCATCCTGGTCCTGCGCATATTCGGGAGAGTTCAGCCCCTTCACTGACTTTGAGGGCAAAGACCCCAGAACCGCGAGCGCAGCTTGTTCTACCCGCGTCCCATACTCCAGGTGGCAAAAGTGAACTTTCAGGGTCTGAGACCTCGGCTGGGAAGAAGCGTCGTGCACCCGATGACGACGAAAGAGACGGCGTCCCTGCCGAGGGTCATTACTCCACTGACATTAATTTGCGGAATGGACCCACTCCGCGTTTGCGACGAACACATGGACACCCTGCTGGGTTTACACCGGTGCGCGGGGCATCTTCGCGCAAATTTGCGTCGCCAGGGCGTCGCACAAACATTGTTGCAGCGCCCTCTGAAATCATCACGGACGTCACTAACAGTCCGCGTGGGCCTTCGAGACAAGGCGACGCCCAACTGAAGAAAAAAGGATGGCTAGGCAAGATCAGAGGTGGGGCAGGTTCTCAACCTCCGAGTTCTCGATTGGGCACACTTGGACAATAAATGCATCTTATCATCGTACATCATTTGTATTGTATAATGGTTTTGCTTTACTTAAAGTACTTGGCTGTATCAGTGAGGCGCCCGAATCGCTTAAGATTTCGTGGCGGTGTCTGTGTGTTTGTCTGGCCTTGACCATGGCGCCTTCCAGGTTTCACTACTTGCTCTCTAGGACGGCAGGTAGCCCCTCCAACATTGCGCCACCCCCTTTAGTGACACGGCAATTTGCCGCTATGTTCATACGAGCAGTGATCTCAGGGAGAGCGAGGGACAGGATGCTGGAGAGCCATCCTTTGCGTAGCTTAGTACTCACGCCCTCTGACCTTGTATTATTCACGAACCCAGACTATTCTAACGCGTAGCCAGAACAACACAGAACAAAGGCTCTTGGGTGCGGGATGCTCTCAAGCAAGCGAGGCTCCATGGATGGCCGTAGGCCGTTAGAGGGCCTTATAGTTATGCTACCCTTGGGAGTTAAGTAAATTCGCTTTGAGTCACGTTTGTTCACTCCCTTCTACCTTCAAGATCCCCGCCGTCTTGGTTGGACCTGCTTGAATGCCTCCTTAACACTCCCCCTTAATACAACATCACTAATGCTCAACCGGGAACCCGCCTTGTGACCCAAATAAAGTGTCGCCTCCGATAGAGAGGCAGACCGCCTCAGCGAGCACAGTATGCGCTTGTATTGGCGTGCTTTCAATCGTATCTCAGTGTACCAAGTCCCGAGGCATACTTATTCGGCAAGTTTAGGTTACCGTATCTATTTCGCATATACAATGGACAGGATGAGAATGTGAAATAGGTGGGCTACTTGGGGCTATTCATCCTTTGATCTTTAAGAGCCGGCGTATTGTTGGGGCCCTAAAAATTGTCGGAAAAAGTTTCGGACCATTATTTGTTTGTGTAATGTAGCTTAATGAGATCTCCCCCCATGGCCATACATTTCAATGCCATACCTTCCAAATATGGTTGTATGTTCTCACAAAAAAGCATCCAAAGGCCATCAAAAGGCCACTGTAATGCCATTGTAATATCATTAAAATTATTTATAATGCCATTAAAGGAAGTTGTAAACAATCTTAATCCAGCGGCATTGTTATGGCCTCAAGGCTTTTTCCGACATAGTAACATCTGTAGTCAACTGTCCAACACAGCACATTGAGTTGACAATTTGCTAATGTGCTATGATAAAGAATCTACTACATCTGCAAAACCCAGAGTTGCTGTGCAAGATTGTACAGCATTTTACAGTGTCACAGACAGGTCCCCTTCAATACAGAGTGTGGGTGGCTATACAGAGCATGAACACTGGAGCTGCAGGACCATGTAGTCCACTGTGCAAGTCTGTATAACACCCATAGAATCATAGTTTTTTTTTTTCTCCCTCAAATTTTAGATAGTTCAAATAAATTATATTTACTAACTATAGTACATGTACTACACATCATCTGCTGCCACCCTCACCCTCCAGTTCCTTCACTCACATTGCTGGTAATGTGATGGTGGGTGTACCATTGTGCACCCATGTCCTCATCCTCGCTGTCATGTGGGTGGTGGGTGTTGCATACCCTGGGTCATGGTACCGGGTGGTGCACATGCCCTTGTGCCCCTGCACATCATCCTGGTGAATGACGGGTGTGCCATTGCACAGCTGCGCCATCCCTGTCGTCCTGCGCACAGTTGTGCCGCCATCCTTGTCATCTGGTGGGTGGTGCATGTGGTGCACATGCCATTGTGCTCCCTGCAGGTCGTCCTGGTGGGTGGCAGGTGCACCATTGCGCAGCCGTGCCTTCTTCAACGTCCTGTGGGGGGTAGGTGCGCCATTGTGGTGCCCCCACTGTCCTTGTCATCTGGTGGGCGGTGCATGTGGTGCATGTGGTGCTGTACTCCCTGTGGGTCGTCCTGGTGGGTGGCGAGTGCACCGTTGTGCAGCCGTGCCCCCTTTATCATCCTGGGGGTGGTATATGCGCCGTTGCGCTGCCCTAGCCTTCCTCATCATCTGGTGGGTGGTGTGTGTGGTACGTGCACCGTTTGCCCCCACACGCCGTCCTGGTGGGTGGTGCGTGTGCTGTTGCACTACCCCACCCTCGTCGTCCAGGGGGTTATGGGTGCATCATGCATGGTTACACCCTCCTTGCCGTTGCAGTGGTGGAAATGGTGCCTCGTGTAGGTGCACCTCCTGCGTGTCACCCTGGTGGGTGGTGGATGTGCCATTGCGCTACCCTGCCCTCCCAGTCATCCTGTAGGTGGTGCTGGTGCTGTGCGTGGTCATGCCTCCCATGCGTCATCCTGGTGGTAGGTGGTGGATGTGCCATTGCGTTATCCCCCCTCACCGTCCTGGGATGTGCATGTGTGTGTGCAGTTGCGTGCCTCCTCGCCAAGGTGGTGCCATACGCCGTTGTGCCCCTCACGCATCATCTTGGTGGGTGGTGGGTCATGCTCCACCGCCTTCCTTGTTGTCCTGCAGGTGGTAGGCATGCTGTGCGCGGTAATGTGCTTCCCCATCGTTGTCCTGTGGGCTGTGCATGTGGAGGTGGATGGGTAGGGTGGTGCTCACCATTGCGCAATGCGCACGCTCATTTATGTTAAAGTATCTAAATAAAGGGCAACAATGCCCAACTCAGAATGTGCCACAAGTGCTGAGCACAACTAGTATTCACCTAAATAAAGGGCAACAATGCCCAACTAAGGTAAAGTAAATACAAGGTACTAAGAGTCAAGTAATGTCTCACCTTAGAATGTGCCACAAGTGCTGAGCACAACTGAGGTGAGATGAAGAAGTCGAAAGGGTTAAATAGTGGCGAGGATACGCGCTCGCTAAACTCCGGACAAGTCCGGAACAAGATAGGCGAAAATAGGTGCGCTGCTTTGGGAAATAACAAAAAGCACAGCAGCACGTGTTTGGAGGGAGTAGGAGCGCCACCAAGCAATCGACATGAGGTAAGACTATACTATAATAGATACGCGTAAGTCCGAAAGAAGTAGGATGAAAGATGGGCAAGAAACGACCGGAGTTGGTCTCTGTGCGAACTCCGGAGTTGTCCGGAGTTATACTTTGACACTCCCACTCAAGCGCAGCCGCAAGCCCATAGCCCTTATGAATTTCCAATGTTGTTTGCAAGGTAGGGGTTTCGTGAGAATATCAGCTACCATATCTCTGGTGGGGACGTACTGGACCACGGCCTCCCCCTTTCCAACCAAGTCGTCCCAAACAAAGTGGTACTTCCATTGGATGTGCTTTGTCCGAGTGCGGAATTGCAGATCCCGGCATAGGATGATAGCGGCTTGATTGTCGCAATGAAGTGTGGTTGGTCTGGTTTGTGGATGTCCGATCTCCTTAAAGAAAGTCCAAAGCCATGCGAGGTGTTGTCCAGCATTGCTAAGTCCGATGTACTCCAATTCGGTGGAAGACAGGGCAACCATGCTTTGCAGTTTGCTGGACCAAGAGATGGCACCACGATTACTGATAAAGACGTATCTGGAAACTGATCTGGAGTTGTCCAGGTCTTGCGACCATCCGGCATCTGAGAAGCCATGAAAATCCATGTCCAATGACACTTTGTTACCATCGAACCGGAGTTCCATGTCTGGGGTGCCTCGGAGGTAGCGAAGCATGTGTTTTGTGGTGTTCCAATGGCACCTTTTGGGAGCAGAGCTGAAACGACTAAGAGTTCCGACGGAGTATGCGAGGTCCGGTCGTGTTCCCATCATGAGGTACATAAGTGAGCCTATGACCGTTAGGTACGACACCTTAGTTCCATTTATGATCATCTCCGATACTGTGGAGTTATCCTCCGGATCGTTTGCAGACAACAACAGGCCGTGAAGCATGGGTGATTGGCATGGGGTGGAGTTCGCCATTCCAGTATACTGGAGAACAGTTTGCGCGTACTGAGTTTGCGATAAGGATATGGTGCGGAGCTTTCGGTTGCATCGGACTTCAACTCCTAGGATGAACTTTGCTTCTCCAAGGTCGTGCATCTTAAAAGTGGATGATAACGACGACTTTACAGAGTTCATGAAACTCTGTGTGCTGGCAGTGAGGAGTAGATCGTTGACGTATACTACGAGAAAACAGACCTGGTTTTGTTTTCGGAGAACGTAAAGACATGTCTCTGTGTTTAGCTTTGTGAAGCCGAGTTCTCCTAACTTTTTGTCCAGGGTCTTGTTCCATGTTTGACCTGCCTGTTTGAGTCCATACAACAATCTCCGAAGTCACCAACAATATCCGGGTTGAATTGGTACTCCCTCCGGAGGAAGGAGATACAGCTCTTCTTCCAGTTCTCCGTTCAGGTATGCGGTAGAGACTTCCATTTGGTCCAACTCCAGATTGTATTTTGCTGCCAGGGCCACAATGGTTCATACGGAGTCGAGGTTTGCAACTGGAGCGAATACCTCTTTGTAATCTATGCCTTCCTTCTGGGTGAAGCCCCACACAACGATCCGGACCTTGTATCGGTCCACGTCTCCGTTCTCATTGTGTTTGATTCGGAAGACAGGTTTGGATGTGATCAGAGTTACTCCGGTGGGGAGCGGGACTGTCTCATATACATGGTTGGCGTTGAGGCTAGGAGCTCTTCCTCCACCGCAGATTTCCATTTGTCTGCATCCAGACGTTGGTAGGCTTCTTTTATGGTCTTTGGGAGGTTTTCTTCCATAGGTCCATGGGCGATTCCAGCGAAGATGTGATCGTGGAGTTGATCGGAGCTGTAGAAGGCTCTGGGCACGTCAGAAGTTTCATTGGAGGTTTCTTCATCGGATTCCATAGGTTTCAGAGTGTCTTCGATCTCAGCTTCTTCAGCGGAGTCTTCATGGCCCCCCCGTTTCCGTTGTACTTCCTTGTCTAAGGTGCATTTGTAGTCCTGATTTCTGTTTGCAGGCTTTCGCACACGGCTTCCCCTGCAAACTCCTCTGACCATCTGTGCAGGAGGATGTACCGGAGTTAGTGATGGAGTTGGTGTAGGAGTTGGAGGTTGGAGGTGGAGTTGGCTGAGCTTGTCTGCTAGGTCGAGAACTTCATCTGGGTCATGAATGTCTCCCACTGAAGCTGGAGGGAGTGTTGTGGCTTGCTCGTCGTCCTCCTCATCCGGAGTTGTTTCAGATGTCCGTACTGGATGGATGTTGAGTCCCTCCCACTGATCCTTGGATGCACAAATCCAAGGAGTGGCTTCGGAGTCGGAGATGGTATTGGTCTCGTCAAAGGTGACATGTCGACTGGAGATGATGGTCCGGCGCTCCAAGTCTAGGAGTTTGTATGCTTGCTGTCTGTGTGTGTAGCCAAGCATGATACACTTTCGTCCATGGGCTCAGAATTTTCCTTTTCGCTATTCTTTTGGGATTAAAGCGTATACGATACATCCGAAAGGCCAGAATAGAGTGGAGTCGACCGGTCGCTTGAATATCGCATGGTATGGTGTATCTCCGTTTAGGGCGGAGGTCGGACTCCAGGCAGAGATGTACGCAGCGGTGGACATGGCATCTGTCCAAAAGGATTTTGGGAGTTTGGAGTCCTCGAGCATGGAGTTGGCGAGAAGTGACAATGTTTGGTTCATGCGTTTGGCCAGTCCATTTTGTTCCGGAGTGTATGGTGCGGAGGTTTCTAAGAATGTACCTTTGCTCCTGAGTATGTCTTTGAATTCTTTGTTTGTGTACTTGCTCCCCCCGTCGCTCCGGATAAACTGGACATGTAGGTCCAAAAAGCACTCCGTGGTGATTTCCGTAGTTCGCTTTCTCCTTTTTGTACTTGTCTTTTAACTCCTGCAGCCACCACTTAGAGCTCCGGCATTCCTCTGTACTGTGTCCACTAGTCTGGTGGTACTTGTAGTGCTTCACGCTTTTCTTCTTCCATTCTCCTTTAACGTTAGCGGAGTGGGCGGAGTCAGTTTTGGCGGAGAGCTTTAGTCTGGTGTTTTCAGAGAGAATACAGGTTTCGACGGAGTTAAAAGTGAGCTTGCTTTTGTCGATGGTGTTTATGACCGACGATGCGAAGGTGCTCCATTCCGGAGTTTTGGGGAGCAAATGGAGAAGGATGAACGCAAGAATTTTGGGATCGACGATGTACTTCATTCCCACTAGTCAAGTCTCAAGTGTATGGATAGACACGATGTGCTCGGAGATGTCAGATTTTCCGTCCCACTCCAATGCGAACAGTTGGCAGTAGGAGTGATAGGCAGAGGGGAGGTCTGACTTCTGGTAGAGTTCTAGGAGTGCGTCATATAAGTCTTTGGCAGAGGTATAGGACTCTGTCTGGAGGAGAATTGTGTCGCAGATGTGATCCTGGATAATACCGTGTGCCTTTTCATCTCACTCAGTCCACTTTCAGACTTCGTCTCCTGAGCTGATCGTGGTGGAGGCGGAGCTTGTGGGTTTTGCGGAGATGGAGGCACCAGCAGTTGGGCAGACGTCTGTGCCGAGTACGACTCCGAGGACCTTTTCTCTGCGGAATTTGGTGGAGATGCATAGTTTCAATACTTGGAAATTTTCGGGTCCGAGTAGAGTGGGGCATTCCACGATCGAGGAGTTTTCGGAGGGCATCAGAGATGCGGTAACGATTACACTGTGTAGGCGGAGTTGTGCGAGGTCATGGAGTTTGTGCTAGTGTGCGCTAGCAGGGCTCATAACCTGTTAAAGTATCTAAATAAAGGGCAACAATGCCCAACTCAGAATGTGCCACAAGTGCTGAGCACAACTAGTATTCACCTAAATAAAGGGCAACAATGCCCAACTAAGG
>JBBPUG010000197.1:3930-34477 GCA_038094535.1 Tubosaeta aff. alveolata
TACTCGGATAGTGTCTCAATCACTCGTTTCCCCAGTCATTCTTTCCTACAAAATGACTAGAGTATAGTTACCCCGTATTTTGTACTCTGTCCAGCTTCCAATTCTCGAACGTATATTTTGCAGTAAATGAGTGTAGTGTATCCTCGAACAAGCCAGATTCCCACATGGTTCTGGTCAATTCAATAGAATTTGTTGTCATTTGGTACTCCGAGTCTTGAACGTGATGAGTTGTTGCCCGACGTTGAAACTGAATCAGTTTGGTCCTACTCCAGCATTATCATCGATTGCGAGCCTTCCCGCATGCCTTTCGGAGGTGTCTCACTGGCAGGGGTCGGACGGGGCGGGTGTCTTCCCGTGCGTGATCACCCTGCGTCGTCTTGATCGCCCCAGTTTGAACCTGGTGTATCTCACAGGAATCACCGTGGTGACCCTTTGATGGGCATCTCACCCTGGTCGTGGAGGGGTGTGCGCGGCCGCTCTCTATCACCGACTTCGGCAATGTGGTGACGTGCCTCGACAGCGCTGGGAACACGCCATTCAACAGAGTCAACACTGCAGGTACGCGGTGCCGTTGGCTGGCATCTGTTGATGTCAGTGGTCCCCAAGTTCAGTCACGGGCGCGGCTCGCATATGTGGTCGACCGTCAAGACGAGATGACATACAGAATGGACACATACTTTGGGTGCGTGGTCACCACGTCTGGCGCTCGTGTTTCCCCCTCACGTTCGTCGCGTCCGTCGATACATGTAGTCACGGTCTCCCGCAAGTTCGATGACGACAACTTTCTCAAAGAGAGACGCGAGGTCAATGCCCCAACAACGACATGCGACCAGGTGAAGAAGCAGAGTTGATACGGCTGCTGGCGAAGGCTCAGTCCATCCTCATGAGCCCGACGAATATGCGTGGAGTTCATGAACAAGCACGCCGGCATCTCTCATAGGACCCGCCAGCGTGCTTATTACTCCTGGTCGATCAAGTCTACGCACAAGTGGCTCCTCGTTGGCATCTCGAAGGCACCGATGGCGAGTTTTGAGTCGTCTCTCTTGCACTACCTGGCGGGTACGTCCTCATTATAGCTCAAATCATGTCGGGGGCTCTCAGCTATTTGACAGTTCACGTGCTCGGCTAGTTGAGGGTTCGGGCACCAGTGTGGGCTCGCACCATATCGCTATAAGGACGTCGAAGCCTCACATCCGCCCATTTTTACCCGGGGCCATAACTGTATTCAATCCGACCGGGAGGGATTTCTTCGCCTCTTGCTATCGATCCGGTCATTACAAGCAACATCTTTTGAAATTGGTATGCTAATTCTCAGGGAATTGGTACGTATGTCTCACATGTCCCAAACAACAGGCCGATGGCGTCGTTCCCCTGCGAACAGACCATTCTCCGCCTAGATCTCGTTCAAGCGCATCCAAGCTCAGGGTGGTTGCGGCTTGTTCGATTCGATGCATCACCCTGCCGCGGCAGGTACCAGGTACTACCAATGATTCGCAGGTGATAAAGAAAACGGTAGGTAAAGTAATGCACGACATCCCTGTTATTAAGGTGACGACTAGCATATCCCCTCGGAGTCGGAGAGAGAGCGCAGCAGCCAACCTTCGTAGGGTTGTCCACCGTCAGTTTCGGCCCTCTGATTTTCACAGCCCCAACATAGCCGCCTCCAGATTGGCCTTAATTCCTATGCAACGACGCTGATCGGGTAAAGTTGACGTTGATAGCGACGTCCCAGCCATCGCGTTCATCCGAAGGGCATGTGATGTAAACAATGCCGATATTCTTCCTGTGTATGTACTGGGCATCACCCCGACGTCCCATATCTGCAAAGGAGACATCCACGACATAAATATGGAGGGAAAACTGTCATACAGCCGTCATACTTCTACCTCTCTACATGCCAATGCACCACCGGAAGGGTATTTCCTTATTTTCCATGCTCCATAGAACTCTCACTCATCACCATTTCCAAGTTTATGCCATACTTGCCTTTCTTCAATTATACCCGTCCGCTTCAGTCGCGCTCAATTTTTCTGCGTGCCTTGCAGACGTGACAAACTGTGCCCAGAACTCAAGTGATTGCGCTCTAACCATCTCAAGCACGACTGCCTTCTCTGTCCTTCTTACGAGTGAAGGGCAGCACGTCACCTCTGTGGACGCGGCCACTGCGCTCTCGTACACTAGCTGCACTACGTACTGCGGGACAGGCGAGGAACAATTTAGCTGGTACTACTTTGCACAGGGATATGCCGCTTGGCTCCTGCCCTACCTTGCTTTGGTCTCACAGCTCCCTTTTGGTGCTCGACGCAGGATGGATAACCTCATGTCGGCGATGTTGACACTCGGCTCGCCGACCCTCGCGGGCTACTCCCTATTTATGACGCTCCTTAATGCCCGATGGGTCAATGATCTGCTGCTTGTGGGGATAGACTATCCCCGTGCTGCAGTCCGCCAGTCGGTTGTGCAGGTATTGAGCAGTCTCCAACAGGTCCCTTTGCGTGTTCATCCTGGGGAATCTGGCCACTTCGAGTCCCTCATCGTTCACCCGGACAACGACAGATGGTGGTCCACTTTTGCGGAAGAGCTTGATTACCCACACAAATGGTCGATCGCATCTGCGACGTCGATCACCTGGGTCATCATCGCCTATCTTCTCACCGTTGGCAATACCATTTCCATCGATGTGGCCCTCAATGTCGTATCTCCCTCGCAAGCGGCTGGTTCAGGATTACTTGGGTTGCTACCCATTGTCGTGGGCTGGTTGGTTCTATCGCCTAAATGCGACTTTGATCGCGTTCACAATGCATACCGCAAGGCAAATAGACAGGTGTGCGTAGCACTGGATTCTGATGATCATAGCGCAGCACCTGGCCATGTCACGTCCAACCTTGGCTTGACCATCCACCCGAACCCGGACTGGTCGTACAACAGAAGTATCACTTCCCCTGACGAATTGAGAACTCCACCGGTTTTCGCCTACGCAAGAGTATTCTCGTGGTATCGAAACGTTTACCTGACGTCTCTGTATTACCGCGCAGCTTGGCGAAAAGCGATCAATGGCGTTGGCGTGGACGGCAATGTCATTCTAGGAAATGTGTACGAGGATGTTCCACGGGTGAACCGTTTAGGAACCCGGAAGCAAACTATGAGTTATTGCCAGCCTGATGTTCATGAACTCTCCGCAGCCAGTGTTCGTTGGCCTCCCGGCTTGGTCTTCAATATGGTGGCGGCGTCTCTCATGTCGTTACTGTTGCAGTGGGGAACGACTCTCGCAGCCTTTATCGCGCTCTTCTTTACCGCGCCCGTAGTCAGTCCCGTTCTTATGTTCAAGAGATGAAACTGACATTACATTTTGTTCAGGGTATTGGATGCCGTTCTCTGGTGTATCTGATTTGTGGGGCGACCTCTACAGTGGTCTGGATGTTGCTCATGTCGTCGAGCGTCCTTGGTTATTACGCACAAGGCCCGCTCGACGACCCGCTTGCACCGCCTCCCAGGGGTGATCCATGGGTCTCTGCGGAACTTGCTATACCACTGTTTGAAATCCAGCTTCCGCCTGCTCACCCAGAGCGGGAATCCAACACGATCTCGGTCGCGTGCACGGACACTACTTCCGTTCGACACTCTGACCCGAGGCGGGTGCCCCCACGGATGCTGTCGCGCATCGCCGATTGGCTGCGGTGGACAGGCAAATGCCTCGCCGTCCTCAACGCCGTCGGTGTCATCGCCAACGCGTTCTTCCAATACGCTGGGGTGTACTCGAACTGTTATTGCAGTTCGAACGTGTTCACGCAGGGCGTGCTCGCCTACGTGGTCATCAATCCGGATGCGAGCGACGTCGCTCTGGCGCGGCGGGCGTGGATAGGGAGCGTGGGCTTGTCGTCGGCCTGTTGTGCGGTGTTTATGGGTTCTATTTATCTTGTGCAGGATGCGCTGCCTTCCTAGCGCAGTTTGGCGTTGGATTGAGACTTGTTCGTTGTCCGATGGACTGAACGGCTGCTCCTGCCATGAGTCCCCCATTCGGTGAACCTGATGTGATAGCGCGTAGAGATCTAACACGGCCTTTTCGTCTTCCTATACGGAGAGAGAACTCGGCCGGAGAGCATCGGATGCGTGAGTCCGGGCGAAATCACACCGGTGCATGCACAACGACCAGCGTCCTGAACTCGCATGCCTCTCCGTGGGCTCCAAGGACACGGGAGGTATATTGAGATGATCATAACACAGTTTTAGCCGCGGAGCATGAACGACCCCGTAGCATTCCTTGTTTGTACTCTGGACGAGGGCGAGCAGATGGACGCACATGTACAAATAACATGCCTGAGGGTCGAACGCGTCGCAGGTGCCACCGTCCCGGAACGTGGGGGACATGGTGTGTGCGTGCGCCTGTCTTCTCCCTTTCTTGTCGAGTTTTTGATGACCTCGGGTAAAGGCAGCCTACTTCATAGATACTTAGGTCATAAAGCAGACGTCATGTTTATTTATAGTAGTCGTTTGAAGGGCTGCGATTGATGGGGTATAACACGAACCTGGACTAACTCGGTTAGATTAGGTTGCAAGATGCGAGCATTTCTGCCATGTTAAACCTGGCATGGAATCGTAGATCAAATGGTACAGGCGCTAGGCATGATGTACTATATTCTGGAAGAACAGACCTCGTCGCTCACGCACACTTCTTCGCTTCGGCTGCGAGCGCGGCAAGTTCCTCGAAGTCGTTCACGACTAGGTCTACGCTTCCCCCTTCTGCTTTGTTCCTCACGCTGTTGTTTCTCGACTCGGTCTCTTCCGCGGGGCGCGGAACAAAGATGGTCTTGAACCCAGCCTGTGCGGCCCCTTCAAGATCCCAAATATGTGCGGCGACCATCGCAATGCGTTCCGGGGGGACGCCCAGGTGATACGATGCGGAAAGATATGCTTTTTTCGACCTATCTCGATCTCAGTGGTTGTCTTGGTCAGGTTCAAGGTTCACATACGCCTTGAAAACCCCGAAGAACTCGGTAGACAATATCCCGTCCCACGGAAGTTGCTTATTCTTTGCCTAACAGCAGTGTTAAATCCCACCCCTGACCTGGAAACCGGAATACCTGCCAAGTCCAAGAGCAGCCTATAGTTCCCGTTCGATAAGGCGACCACAATCCCGGATCTGGCGAGCTTGGTGAGTCCTGGGACAGTGTCCTCGTACACTATGAGATCTTTGTTGTCAGAGAACAATGCATGGAACGGCAAAAAGCTCGCCATCTAGGTTGTGCCAAGCTTGTACCAATTCATTCCGCACACGATCGTCCCAGATAGCAGCTAGGTGGGACCAGCGCTCTGACGCAAGCATCCGGTCAAGTATCTAAAGATATGGGGCAATAAGGCGGAGCGATTGATCGTGCGGTGGTACCTGACGATGGGCAACATCGATGTTCAGACTGCCTTGGCCACCTGCGTTGACGTCGAGACTGGAAGTGATCATGAGCCAGACCCATCCGGACGCTAGGCACGACTCACATGTGTGCATAATACCCTTGCCGCCACTCGCGCGCAAAGTTGGCTGCATTCTGGTCTACGGATCATCACACGATGTGTGTGGCGGTACAGCGCAGCATTAATGATATTTAAAACGTACCTTGGAGTTGCCCGTTGCTGTTGAGAGAGACCTGACGTTGTATCGCGGTAAACCAGTCGACGGTCGTCCCAAACACATCGAACGCATACGCATCGATGTCGCACAAAAGGGAGAGAGCCGCATTGGACATTGTTCTACTTTGTACAAGTGCCAAGAGTATGCACAGCCACCAAGTTCGAATGTGGTCTCGCCGTCACTTATACTCCGCAAGTTTACCCTGTCGATCTCCTAGTGCGGGCGCTGTCTGAGTTACCGCAGGCACTGATGCGGCCGCCGAACGAGAAAGTTACAACCCGCCAATATGATGTTTTCACTCTGTTGCCAACGAGAGACGAGCGTGGCGGCGCATCTCAAGGTTGAACCAATCCGGGTAAGTAATTTTATGTGCTGTACGGTGCAGTAATTATTGAAAAGGCACCACATCAGAACAGGTACATACAATGCCGCTTGTTGGACCCGACCCCACTTTGCTAGGTAAGGGCAAGCGCGAAATGCTAAACACACGCCCATTGGCGGATATGGTGCGGCCAATGAAGGGGCACAAAGAAACTCGTTTCACGCTATTTATTACAGTGATCAAATAACCATGCGAATGATTGATCCCGTGGGCGCACCATACAGGACATTTAATAAGGCAACTGGGCCTTCCTGTGAAACGCTATTTGTGCATCCTTCCTTTCACACTCCTTCCTCGTTCTTTCATTATGGCTACCGCCGTAGTGGAGAAGGTCACCTATGAGGTCGACGCAAAATCTATTGAGGATCAAACAGAGTTCGATGTTCACAGGACCCTCCATCGAAAGCTCAAGAACCGGCATATCGCCATGATCAGGCATGTACCCTCCTCTGCCCGACTGCTAACTGCTCTGGCTGACACCCAGTTCAGTATTGCCAGTGTTATCGGGACCGGTCTTTTCCTTGGGACGGCGACCTCGCTAAGGGACGGTGGTCCCCTCGGTCTCCTTTTGGGATACTTTTTCGTTGGCACGATATGTTTTTCCACCATGGTCTCTCCTTCCATCTGTCCTAGGAACATTTCTATAACACCTTTTGTTTCAGCTCTGTCTCGGTGAAATGACGGCCTTCTTACCTCTTCCCGGCGGTTTCATCAAACTCGCCGAGCGATTCATCGATCCTGCTTATGCATTTGCGGTCGGTTGGAATTATTGGTATGGATGGACGGTGTGTTTATTCCAACGTCGGGGCAATAAACGACGCTCACGCAGTGCTTATAGATTACCTTGCCTGGTGCGCATGTTCCATCCCAGCATGAGGATGCTTTGATACTAAGCCTTTTTAGCCGAGCTGTCCGCTGCTGCCACTCTTGTCAGTTACTGGGATAAGAAAACTAGCCCAGGTGCTTACATCACTGTGTGCTTGGTTGTTGCGATTGGAATCAATGTTCTGGGCGTTCGTGAGAAGCTTTTCTTGTTGTCTGCTCCCCATCCCTTCATAATTTGCAATAGGTGCATACGGAGAAACTGAGTTCTGGTTCAGGTAAATCCCGGCATTGGAATAGCTATTTTTCAGCTGAAATTTCTGGTAGTTCCATTAAAGTCATCACGATAACGGGATTGATTATTCTCGGAATTATCGTCGACTTGGGTGGCGGCCCGGACCATGATCGTATCGGGTTCCGGTACTGGAAGAATCCGGGTCCATTCACAGATTACTATGGGTTTACTGGTGCAAAAGGTCATTTCCTTGGCACTTGCAGCGTTGTTACGCAAGCCGCATTTTCCTACATTGGCACTGAGGCAGTAGCAGTATGTCTCGTATTGTGGCGTTGTTTTCCCTATCTGACCTATCCCAGATCGCAGCTGCGGAGACAAAAAATCCCCGCCGAAATGTCCCGAAAGCAATCACGAGGGTCTACTTCCGTATCTTGGTGTTCTACCTCGGTGGCGTGTTTATCATTGGTTTGCTCGTTCCTTCCAACAATCCACTGCTCGACCTCAACTCCAGCAACGCCTCTGCTTCGCCGTTCGTCATTGCCATCAATACGGCTGGGATCAAGGTCTTGCCTTCGGTATGTTGGAGATCACTGGGGCTAGGTTCTTTCTCATGCGGCTTCCAGATTATCAATGCTTGCCTATTGACCTCTGCCTGGTCTGCTGGTTCAAGTGATCTCTACATCGCCTCACGTAGTCTATGTATGCGCCTCGTCTCTTTAGTGACCCTCCGCTCACGTCATTCCGTTCCATAGATGGCCTCGCTGTCTCTCGCAGCGCCCCCAAAATATTTCGTCGTACGACCCGTGGCGGCATGCCCTACGTCGCTGTCGGCTTCTGCTCCTGCTTTGCCCTCCTCTCGTACATGACGCTCGGCACCAGCTCTGGCATCGTGTTCTCCTGGCTCTCCAACTTCTCCGCGACCACCGGCCTGCTCACCTGGTTCGGGATCAGCCTAACCTATCTCCGATTCTGGAAGGGCATGCAGGCGCAGGGCATCGACCGGTCCACGCTCCCCTTTGCGCCCCGCTTCCAACCCTATGTGGCGTGGTACGCGGTCGTCGCTACCGCCGTGACGCTCTTCGTGCGTACTAGTTTTCGCTCTCACGTGTTGGTGCTGGTGTGACTGACGTGCGTACAGTTCAGCGCGTGGCCCGTCTTCCTCAAGGGTAATTGGACCACGGCCGGCTTCGTGACGGACTACTTGCCGATCTTCTTGTTCCCCGTGATGTACCTCGGCGCCAGGTTCTGGATGGGTGTTCGCACTGTCAGTCCTAGCGAAATGGACTTTGTCTCCGACACAGCCGAGTTTGATGCGATTACGTACGTCCTTCTCTTTTTTTTCTCGTCTTCGTTTGATGCGATGCCCTTGAAAACAGGGAGGAAGACCCGCCACCCAAGAACAAGTTGGAGGCATTTTGGATGTGGCTTGTACGTACTGCTCTCTCCCCCGTCCCCGCGCAGTCACTCATGTGTACATAATAGATGTGATTTGGAGTACACCTTCCATACCCCTTCTCTTTTTGTCTTCATGTATCTCTCACGTTTTCTGTATAAAGTGACTTTAGTTGCATTGTCTAGTCCCCGAAGACCCTTCAGTTATCGTAAAGCAGGCTATGGACATATGTTATGGATATATAGCTAACGGCAAGTCGACATTAACAGGGACACGCCGGCGGTTCAACAAGCGCAGCCAGGGCAGCGCTGATGGCCCTGGCCAAGTCTTTCTCGGACAACGTTGTCGAGGGCGACCCTTCGTCTGCGTGCGTACCGTCCGTTATCGCTTCTGGAGCGCCACGATCCAGACCTTGCCCTGCTATGAAACTAGAGGGGTCCCTGGCAACCGACGTACCATCATGAGTTCCCAGACCTGCACTCACGCCTCGCGGCGCCCATTCACAACACTCTCCCACTCCCGGCTGTGGCCAATCGTCCGCCGCCAACTCGGACAACGGCGTCAACGTCCCATTTGAACGCGGCCCAGGGGTCGAAGCGCGGGACGACGCCGACGTGGGGCTTGCCATCCCAGACGGCATGCGTCCGTACGGCTCGAACAGCGCCGCAACGTTACCAACGTACCACCGACACCCCGTCGCTCTTCCTTTTCCTTTGCTGGTGATCTCCGCGTCCGCGTCCATGCCCGCACTCGACTCCAAATCGCGGACTGCACGGATCTTCCACGACGGGAGCGGTCGGCCGATAAACACCCGTGGTCCGGTCGGTTTGCTTGGTTTCTTCTGCCGTCTCGGTTTCCGCGCATGTTGACGGGGCTGCGATGGGAGCTGAAGCGCAGGGGGAGCGGAAACGGAGGTGGGACCAGAGGGCGCATGGAGACGGTCCATCTGAGCCTGGGTCATGAACGCGCTCCCGACGCGCTGCCCTTCCATGCCGTACACATGCGCCCAAAACTTGGACTGTTGTTCGCCTACTTGCGTCGCGCTAGTGCCGAGTTGTGTGTCCTTTGCAAGTGAGTTGGCGCTGGCGTCCCGCACGAGGGTCACTTTGGACTTGAATATAGACGCCGCAAGGCCGCCAAGTTTCATTGATATGAATTCTTCACCCCTATTCCTAGAACAGTAAGAACAATTGCAGGTGTTGGTGCACACCGGGCACAAGAAGCCCGCGCTGTGTTCATCAAAGGTGACATCGGGATATCTAGCATGACGTATGTGGATTAGACCGAGTGCAAAAGAGAAGGGGGGTTTCGGTGAGTAAATTAAAGGAACTGACCGGAAAAGAATGCATCGGTTGCAGAACCGTTTTCCGCATAACCGTCCCTCAACCACGTTAGAACACGACATCTTGGGTCGCACAGATTTGTTTCGACATTGATGACAATACGACATGGTCGGGACAGTCTCAGCTTCCGAGTCTTGAGGCTCGGTGACCGATTCCCTCTCCTCAAGATTGCGTCGTTTGGTCCCAAGCTTGGATTCAGATCGAGTGGTGTCAGGGATAAAGTCGGAATCAGACTCGGATGGAGCGTAGGCTTCACGTAATTTGCGCGAGGCTACTGGTCGTCTCTTTAATGGTACAAATTCGTCCAAGTCGCTTGTAGACAATCCAGCAGGGTTTTCTGCATGATTTGATGACGGCTCATGAGATAGTTTCTGAACTGATGATGCAGAAGAAGCCCCTTGGTCGCGATATTTGATCTGTACCGGACGCTTGCCTGGTATCACAGGCAAAGAGGAAGGATCGACCGGACGACGAATATAGATGACTGGCTCTGGTAGCCCTGAGCGACGTTTCTTTGTACGTTTAAGTTCCGCGGATGACGTTTTGGATTGTTCTGGACCAAGTAGGGAGGGATTAATTGTACCAGCAGCGGATGGAACAGCAGGAACCGGGGGCGATTTATCGTCTATGGGAAGGGGTTCACCCTGTTCAAATGTCCAAACATCTGCAAAGGGGTCGTTCTCGGTGAATACATGAATTGGCGAGGCGGTAATGTGGTTTTCAAAGGGAGAATCGGCCGCGGGCCCAGGAGCCGCTGGTGCAACCATATCCGCTGCTGTGGGACTTGGAGGGACTCCTAGAAAACATTCGTGGCCACTTGTGTCTGCTAATCGAGGGTCGAGGGCAGGGGGCGGGGATCCGTAGTCAAATGAATTCGTGTCAACACGTCCTGTGGAATGGAGTAGATGGGAACGGAAGGCGTTCGTCGGAGCAAGCTGTTGACCAGAATGAATATTCTTGTCAGGAGAGTCGCCCAATCCGTTGAAGAACTGGTTCATGTCGGTCTCCGTGTCCACGGCCACCGACGAATAAGGTCGTGACACGGAAGGGTTGGAAAGCGCCGAGTCAACTGCAGTACTTGGGCCAGGAAGGGCATCATCCGATAGTAGGGTGTGGCTGGGAATGGCATCAACAACGGCGGGAGTCTCTCCGGAGCAGGCCTGCTCGTCTCGGGGATGTGCTGGAACTTCCGTCGGAGGTACCAGTTCCCATGGCCTGAGGCACTCAATTGAGACATAACCGGTGGTCCCGAATACGCGAGGCAACGAAGTCTCCGATGGACGAGTCCAAACGAATGCCTTGCCAGGTGTTCTGAGATTGTGCGTCTGGTCGGGCTTGGGTTCACGCAGTTTTGAAGCGTCCGCCTGCCACGCGCGAGCAAACTGAAAGCGCGTGTTGATTCCAAGCTCCCATGTGGTTAGCGACGGATAGGTGTCATCGTCATACAGAGGGACCTCTATGGGCTCGTAGAACGCGTCCAGTAATTCGCTGGGAGTCAGGTCCGCTATAACAGGTTTGTGTGACTCGTGATTTCCGTTGGAAGCTAGGGGGCTTGGCGGCTTTACAGGGGCAGCGGGATTGGGCATGCTGCTGACAGCGGAACCCGGTGGCAGCATATCACGGTAGTGTGACACTGGTTGATAATCTGCCTTGGTCAACCCATCAGGCAAAGGAGGAACCAAGAGATAATCAACGAATTGCCGGGCACGCCTCCTGGAGGGTGGGGGTGGCGTGAAAAGGGATTGTTCCGGAAGTATTGGGGAACTAGGTGCGGAGGATGAGGATTGGCGGCGTGAGGTGCGACGGGCAGAGCGTTTATTGAGACGGGTAGTAATAGGGACCTATACATCGTGTTGATAACCCCCGATTTTGATTGGACGGCAATCGAACACTGACCGATTCCTTACTCAAAGACACACCATCCTCGGTATCTTCGAGGGTGAGATCTATGACTTCGGATTCTAGCGTTGACGCGGATGACACGACCTGCCGAGATGAGAGGTGGATTCGTGAATTATTGACGCGAGAAGAAAGCTCAGAAAAAATAGGGGATGATAAAGGCGAGATTGACAAAGTAGATGATGGCCTTGGAGTCTGCTTGAGGTGAAAAAGAGGCCACGAGTTCGAAGGGAAGGCTTACCGAGATAGAATGGCGGTGATCGTCATGCGTATCAAGTAGGGGAGTTGATGTGGTATTAATGCGACTGGGAAGACGCGCATGTAGGGTGTTTGCCATGGAGGTACGCTGTCAGTAAAGGTGAGCAAGGAGCAAGATGGGAGAGTCAAAGGTGCACACTCCAAGATTAGGACGGAAGAAAGACTTTTCCGCGCGTTTCTTTTCTATAGACACAGTGGTAGAAAGTTGTGAAACCTCGAGGTCGAGAGAAGGTTGGTACGGATCGCGAGCGTGGATGGAAGAGGAGCGAGGCCATTTTGAGTTTTGACGTTTCTTCTGGCTGAGACGGCCGTCCCAGTTAGCGAGTTCTGAGATTGGACTGGAGGCCATGAAGCCTTTGAAATCGTCCGCGACGTCGTCAGACGCAGTTGGCCGATTAGACTGGTTGTGCTTTGTGGCAAGTCGAACGCGACCGCGTACATTGCTCATGTCGGCATTTGCCGGACACTGCCACTCAGTCAGCTTGCGCTCTCGATTGGCATCTTCAGACATGTTCAACGCGGATTTCATTTACATGACCGTGTACCCTCAATCAGACAGCGGGCCTTGTTTTAGAATGCTTGGGTATCGTCTAATGTCTATAGAGATCCTTACTGACCCACCCAGTGCATGATCTTGCTGGTTTTTGGGGAGATCGGCAGTTTAGCCAATGGCATTCTCATAACGCCTGCATTTGTCCTCAGTGACGGGATCAATGCCAAAAAGGGAAAGCGCTGCACGCATGAATCACACCCAAAAGCCTCCGATTTATTTTTAGGTATGAGTTACACCTTGTTTACCGAATGAGGCCTCGCAATGTCAGAGGCAAAGTCCATCTTGCTCGTGGCTTCGGGAAGACAAGCAAAAAGTGGCCATCGGCCACTTTCATTCAGGAATCCCGACGATCATTGGCACGCTATTGAAGGAACTCTGGACCTGGGGTACGAACGGGAAAGGTTTCCTGTCAATGCCCTACCCAAACCCATGGAGACCTGTATTTCGGAGCGATGGTGAACCACTACGGAACCGACAGGCTGAAGAGCTAGGGAAGTAAAATGTTGGCACTTGTGCCAAGCGGAATGTGTTGTGTGGCAGGGTATTTTTGAAGCACTGCCAGACGCAACGAGCTGTTATCAGCGGTGACATTACTGACCGATGAATGTATTCACTGAAAATTTGGACGGTGTACTCGGGCTACATAATTCATGTGGATCAGGCCCAGCAGCAAGGAAAAGGGCGAAGTCAATAGTCTGGAACATACGGTTACTTGTATGAGATAAGGTGAGAGTCACTGGTCTCCGACCTGCCGAAGAGATAGACCCTTACTCTCCCAGCCACGTCAATGGCAATGGCGAACGGTGGTATTTTTCCGGAGTCAGAACCTGATACAATCAGCTGTCAATGCCGGTGCGGTAACAACCCTGATGGCATCCCGATCATGCTGTAATTTACATACCTGAACTGGCACGTATGCGCCTATCTTGTGAATTAAAACCTATGGAAAAGCCCTCGCGCGCCAACAGTATTGGCTGCGTGATATCAGTGATTCCCTGTCCGCGATTGATATCAGGCTCATATTCGCATTCGCCTAGCGTATAAACAATTCCTGAAAGCATGAAATCTCTATTATAAGTAATGGTCAATATAGACTATCAATGCCCACCTATAAATAATATTGGTCTCGTCAATTGATGGATGATGTCGATACCCGCTATCAAAAGTTTCAAAGTCCGAACAAGCCAATGCGCTAAGTATCTCCATGGTGAACTCGTATTAAAGCCATGGACTCAAGGATGCCTTTACCCTGGAGAGTATGTTTATCCTCTTCCATTTGCTTCACTTTCTCTCCTTAGCTGCTTCTGAGTTCATATATAACGGGAGCTTCGGGAGGCCAACTAGAGGCCCTTACAACAACTGTTCGGGGGAGTTGACATCTCGTCCGCGCGATCTCCCTATAGATACCCTCCCTAACATAAGCCCAGATGACACCACTGGGTGGGAACGCTGGGATCTGGCTATGTACCAACCGGGCCTCTTCCTCTCTATGCGCTGGGCCCAGGGGGATCCCTCCTCTTCTAATCCAGTTCCAGCACTCGGCACGTTTGAACTTGTGGCCAAGTTCTCCAATGGCACTTCTTACAGGACACACACCTCAGGCCATAAACTCGCTTTCACCAACGGCACGGTTTATTCCATCTCAATTGGTGGCAATACCCTTTCCTGGGATGAAACTCAGACCTCATGGAACACCACATTGAATGTTGGTGGTATCACTACCATGTTCCAAAGTCAATCGTGAGCTTCCACTACTCAACACATTTGTACACTCAACACATTCTTCTAGCATTATGCTGGACAAATTTTCTCCTTATGCTGGCTGGGTCATTGGTCAACTGACCGAGGATCTGTTTACTTCCATTCCAATGACCCGCGGTAACAGGTTCGGGCAGACCAACTTTAATTGTGATGTACAGCCAAAGTGACGTAGCCTCTCCTAGCCGTAATGGTTCGATCATATTCCCTTGGGGTGAAACAATCTCTCTGGATGCGGAATCCGTGTTGAACCATATGTTCTCCGTGAAACCGATCCAATCAACCATCATCAGTTATGCCATCCATACCTTCCGTTCATATGGTACAGAATTCGGCGATACTTTCATTTACCAGAGTTCACGTGCGCCGAATGGTAGTCGTACGTGTACACCCTTCTGACCATTCCACAGCGACACTTGACTCACTTCCGATTCAGAGTACAAATCTTTCTTCCTTGGACGTGCCGAGAGTCGGCCTGGCTTTTCTTTCGAGCCCTATACCATTTACGCGGGCACTAACAACCATCTATTGTCCTTGAACCACACCCATCTCCAGCTTGCCGGTTGCGATCATACCGACTCCATCCCCTTCTCATGGGACTACAAACTAGACACGGGTCCTGTTGCTGAGCATGTTGACAGTGCGGGTGGAAAGACAAGCTTCTACCTCATGACTGCCATAGCCTCTGAACCTTACAAGGACACCGTCTACTACCAGACTGCAACTGGCCTTGCTCAAGTATACGAGGTACCGGATGCTGTAGTACTCCAGAATATACCGGATAGGGGTGGCGAGCAACCTCCGAATCCATACGCGCTGTGATCGAAGCGCTTACTTGGCTTTTCTTGTTTGTGCTAGGTATGCTTGAAACTACACAACACTGTCATAAATGTCAGGGTTTTTACGCATTGTGTCCTCTGAATGCATGCCCTGATCAGAGGGAAGAATGCGGCATCCATTCAGTTGAAGTTCCCACTCGTCCGCCATCGACCCGCCTGCCAAGCGGGAAAAGCGTCGTAAGTCAACATAGCTTCGTCTGTCGCACTGTCGGATTCAATCCAATCTGACTGATGAATGATCCAAGCGCTTCCTCGACTCCTGTGCTCGCATCCACGTCGTGCGTGTAGCAACAGTCACCATGACTGCTTTAGCGACCATCATAGAAGTCTGGGCCTCGGGACTACTAGTGGCACGGCGGGCACCGCCGACTCCCGTGTTCGCTACAAGGTACTCCGATGATTCTTATCGTTCTTCAGCTTCCCGCGGAGAATTAATGAGGGCTTCCAGGAATCCACGAGGAGTCTGCAAATGCAGGTCGATTTACATGATGAACAAGCCAAGTTGCTCAAGAATCGAGTCCGAGCGAGCACTTACTTATTGTTTGCTCAATAAAAGGGTCCGTATGGCGTATGATGGCGCGAATTGTCTGCCGGTTTCATCCTCTTACCGGAAGTGTATTTAGGAGATGGGGCCTGAATTATCGTCGTTTAGTTTCCACCACCAAAGCCATCGTTTCATGGTCCGGAGGATATGACCCAGACCGGTTATAACGCATACCAGTCAGTCTTTTATTATGCCATCCTCTGTCATCTCCGTCATGCAGGGCCCGCTTTGCGGGACGCTGGTAACAATGCTGTTGTACGGGGTGATTTGCATGCAAGTCTTTCATTACGCAAGTAACTATGGCACCTCAGATCGACGGGTCATAAAGTGGTTGGTATGTAGACTGTTTCATTCGAAAACTTGAACCCACTCATTCGGCGGAAGTAGGTGGGATACATATGGTACGTGGATCTCTCGAGAGTCAATTCGTGCGAACTATCCAAAGGCACGTCAGCATTGACACCGATCGCTCATCTGCCTCAGGTTATTAGAAACCTTGCATACCGCATTTTCGTGTCACTTCATACAATACTACCTGATTCTACACTTTGATGACCCCGGGGCACTGAATAGTGAAGTATGGTAAGTGTCCACATCACATTTCGCGGAATATTGCTAATATGATTAGGACTATGGGGGCGAGTCACCATATCCTTGGATTCTAGGTTTGATCTCTAACATGTCGTTTATTATGTAGGCCACATTCATCACTGGGGTGCGTCAGGAAATCAATTAGTCTCGATATTGATGACGATATACGCTTAGTTTCTCGTCGTGTGGGTTGCAAACTTGCAAGTTGCACGCATAATCAATTCGAATGGCACTTACGTTTTGTCGTACAGGCTCTTCGTTTGGCGCATCTGGCAACGTAAGCCATCTTTGTGTATATCCCCTGTCCTGCCGAGTTCCAACACCTCGATCGCAAAGTGAGCAGACAGAAATTAGTGTGTGTCGTTCTCGTGCGTCTCCCTTGGTCATTCGATTGTCGGAAATGTTGGGTGACTTGTCACGACAGGCTCTTTTAGCGACCGGCCGTACAGGTGCGGTCATCATCACTTCTTTAATACTCACCTTGACTCTTATCAGGCATTGGAATTACGAATGCCTTACTCGGGTAGGGACTCACTTGCTGACACGCTGTCGGATCGACTGACTCTCTCCAAGCCTCAAGTACAGAAAATTCATGGTGTTCGTTGTCAAGGTCTACGTAAGTTGCGCAAGCACATCCATGTAGTGCGTGTTTTGAGCTTGTATCCTAGCCAACTATGGTCGCGGGATGGTCTTTGGCTGTGTTTGCGGACAATGCGATTGCGTTGACGCTTTGTTACTATCTTCACAGACAACGCAGTGGGATGAAAAGGTGAGATAAGTCGGAGTCTGGATTGATGGCTGATGCGTTTTTCAGGACGGATCGCATCGTCAACACGCTGCTCTTGTACACGATCAACTCCGGCGTGTTGACCTCGTCAGTCCAAGTGATATTTTGTACCTATGTTTCTGATACATTGGTCAAAGTTTCTTCGCTGTTCTGGTCATCATCTCAGTTAGTCTCATGGTTGTTTGCACCGTCATCTCAATGTACACCAGTTCTTGATGCTTCCTGGCATTGCCTTTGTGGCCTTTGTACAAGTACAAAGTAAATGTGAGTACTTTTTTTCTAGGAAAAAGCAGGGCGCTGAATCATATACTAGTATATGCAGTGTCCATTCTTGCATCGTGCGCACCATTCACGACTCAATCGGTATTCATGCGAATTATTTGGCTCCCTTTCTAGGTTGAACGCACGGAAAAAGACGCTTGAAGATGCCCGAAAAGCAGTCCCTACTGCGAACAATTTTCCCCTCTCGCTTTTGGAAGAGTCGTCCTGCAGCGGCGTTAGACCCGATGGTTCCTCAACATCGGTCGGCGTCACTTCCCTTGGGTGCCTTGAGTAATCGTTAATCATTCCTCCACTAGCCATCCGTTATCGAGATCCAGAAAGGAGTTAAGGACGAAATATTCATATGCAGCAATGCGTCCCACGCATGATGAAGGTTACATTCTTCGGGAATGAATCATCTTGGCGAGAAGAATAGAGCGTGCGGTTTCCATTCTGTAACGACTGGGCAGTGTCTTGCCTTGGGGTTTTTGGTATATTTTGTTAGTCAGTAACTGTCCGGTCCGAAGAAGTGATCAGATCTGAGGATAGATGTCATCGGGTCGGCAAGAATGACGCATGAGTCGGTCTGTGAATGACGCGGTTTGGTGCCAGGCACATTCGAATTAGGCCAACTCACGCAGGTTGAAGCTTGAAGAGGCGATCAAGCCACCCCGGAAAAGTACTTCAAGTAGTGGAGATGTCCAATAAGACGTGTCTTGAACTCAACAATGGGCAATTGTACGAATGCAAATTACCGTCAATGTGGTGATTCATATTCAATGCAGGTATGGTACAAACCAGCATGGTGCCATGGATGATCTCACTCCCAGTCTCTTCTCGAAGAGGAAAAAGGAACGTGGCTCATCACAAAAGTTGCAGAAACATAACATGACCAAACATGGTGTATCGCCGCCGGCAAACCTAAACAGGAAGTTATTGCATAATACCCCGCCATCTCGGAGAGCGCTGCAACGACATAGTATCATGTTTTGCCATGCATTGACGCTCGTTCCCTCTCTACATTCCTAGCAAATCATACTGTAGATATTTGCCACCATATATTGTTGTATTCTACAGTAATTCAACCAATGTACATTTTACCTGAGTCATCGAGCCCCAGCCGGTGCCGTTGCATAGCCCGAATCCTCCTGGTCATATTGCGGGTGGTACGCATGGCATATACCATCGCATCCCCAACCTGTACTTCTGGTGGATGGAGAGGACACCCTGCAAGTAGTGCACAAGCCATTAAGTTCGCCATCTTCGTCGTCGTGATGAGGTGTGTCCCATTCGTTGATGGCACTATTATGATGGGTGCCTTGCCATGCCCCTTATCCTCGTCGTCTTCGTCTTAGCTGTCATGGTGAGGTGGGCTGTCCCTGCCATGTTGTTGTTGGCGCTGTGGTAATAAGGGCGCTGTCATGCCCTCATCCTCATCTCCATCGTCGTGATGGTGTAGGCACGCACGTCGTCGTTGCAGTTGGCATTCCATTATGCCCCCTCTCACTTTGACATCTGTGATGGTGAGTGTGCTGTTGCGCCCCCTTGCCCTTGTCGCTTTGATGACGATGGACATACGCCCTCACCTACTCATCGGGGCCTCATCGTGCATGACTGCATGCCCCTGCTGTAGTGCGTCCGCCACCTTGCATGCAGATAAGTGTCGAATTTTTCAACCCCAACAGCCTATGCACAGAACCCCATCAAAACTTGGCATCAGATCGGCTGTCGGATATGAGAAGGTGGTGACACACCTTCAATATATGAGTAGCCATGCACTCATTGTGCTGCCAAACGAGTGTGGGTTGTCGTGTTGTCGTCCGAACCGCTGAGAGACATGCTGGTGATATAGTACCTGAGATCCCAAGTTCGCCACCTCAAACTGCGATAGTCAGGGAGAGATGGCTTGGAGATGCCAAAAACATGGCATAAGGTCTGGGAGTGGTGGGTATGCACGACGAAGCACCAAGCACCAAGCTACAGCGCAAGACCAAGAAGTGGGTAGATCTGTGGCTACAGTGGCTCCCAAAAGTGTTCCAATACCTACTGAAGATGCAGTGTGCGAAGCACACTGCAATACCCTGTGGGAATTTCGCTTATGTGTAGTGAGACAAATAATAGTACACACTCTTGGCTACATTTCGGTTCCTGGTTCATGTGATCCTGTCCATATTTGGCAAACATATGGCCATTTTAAAACAGCAACTACATTGGAACAGTTTTGGGACTTTTAGTCTGGATAGTGGAATCTCACCAATGTAATAGGATAGATGCCAATACTGGACTCCACCAATGTAGATACATATAGTAACATGCTATCACAGTCTTTGTTGTATCTTATATCCACATTTCAATAGTGTTAAATGGTAGATTTTCATCAAATCGGCTATTACGCTTGCTAGGCTTGAAATTTGTTATTGCACACTTTGTAACGCTAGGCGTACTCAAGAGAGTGTTCGACTTAACCCAAGAGAGGCGGACGCTCACGCAGAGGTACCACAGCATCTCTCTTAACAAGCTAAGTGCGAAACAAAGACAGAGAACAAAGGACGATGACGAGTGAGCACGCGGTCTCGAGAATCGCTCGAGGACTGAGAATGAGTACGATGAATATCATAGACAATGAACTAGGGTCTAGGGTTAAGAGATCCGAGGAGTCTGGGACGAAGGATGTTGACCAAGACTGAGGACAATGACGAGGAACTCAGAAGACTCGAGAATCACTCGAGGACAAGGAATGAATACGCAGGATGGCGTAGATTCAGTGTAAGGGATAAAAGTACAAGGCGAACGGTATATAAGCATTCCTATCATGAGAGAATGGAATGTCATGGAACAAGATGGAACAAGGGGATACGTCACCATCGTGAGAGAGACAGCTGTGGAGCTAATCGTCCAATCAAAAGAGATTTACATAAGTGAGTCGACATAAGTGCCGCAAAAGAAAGAAGACAGAACAAGACGATGAAGTAGGATGAAACGAGACGATGAAGAAGGGAGAAAAATCGTAACAATAATAGGTACATGTGAGTCCGAAAGAGGTAGGGTGAAAGATGGGCGAGAAACAACTGGAGTTGGTCTCCATATGAACCCTGGAGATGTTCAGAGTTATACTTTGACACTCCCATTCGAGCGCAGCTGTAGGCCCATAGCCCTTACGAATTTCCAATGTTGTTCGTGAGGTAGGGGTTTTGTAAGAATGTCAGCTACCATGTCTCTGGTAGGGATGTACTGGACCATGGCCTCCCTCTTTCCAACCAAGTCATCCTGAATGAAGTGGTACTTCCATTGGATGTGCTTTGTCCAAGCGTGGAATTGCAGATCCCATAAGATGATACCAGCTTGATTGTCACAATGAAGTGTGGTCGGTCCAGTTTGTGGATGTCTGATTTCCTCAAAGAAAGTCCAAAGCCAAGTGAGGTGTTGTCTGGCATTGCTAAGTCTGATGTACTCCAATTCAGTAGTGTAATGTGAGTTGTACCCAAGAGAGTGTTCGACTAAACCCAAGAGAGGTGGACGCTCACAAAGAGGTACCACAGCGTCTCTCCTAGCAAGCTTAGTGTGAACCGAGGATGGAGGACAAAGGATGATGATGAGGGAGCACACTAGTTTCGAGAATCAGTCAAGAACAAGGGATGAGCATGACGAAGACAATGGACAAGTGATGAGGGACTTAGGACTAAGAGATCTGAGGATCTAGGACGAAGGACATTGGCTAGGATTGAGGACAATGATGAGGAGCTCAGAGGACTCAAGAATCGCTCGAGGACAGAGAAGGGCTAGCACCAGGTGCATGTAATATACATGATTGGTACTTGTACTGGACTAACTAAGGACCAAGGATAATCTACGCTAGGCATACCCTTCAATGATAAGACACAGGATGAGAACCATGATAGACTAGCCCAGACAGGACGGACTCTCATGAAGAGGTCAACAGCATCCCGTCTAGCAAGCTAGTGATGAGCGACTGGGGATGAACCAGAAGCCGGAGTGACGAGGGATGAGGGATGAGCTGCTGGGAATAGCCAGGAGCCAGAGTTGCTACCTTGGACTGAGGATTGTCTTAGGACTCTGAGAATCGATGAGGAATCAATGGGAGGAAGGAGGCAGACCAGGTCAACCAGGTAGATTCAGAGTGAGGAACTATTGTACAGGTGATCAGGTATATAAGTGTTCCAGTCATGGGAGAATGGAACACTATAGAATGCTAGTGGAGAGGCATCACCGTTGTGAGAGAGACAGCTGTGGAGCAAATCGTCCAATGAGAGAGCAATGATAAGGCAAGACAAAAGAAGGAACTGTAGAGTTGAGTCATCTACCTTGGAAAGGAAATGACAATGCGAGGAAGTCATTGAAAGGAGAAAGGTGAGAGGACGAGATGGCAGTTCAAGATACTACTCAGGGAAAGAAGTAAGCCTGAGAGATAAAGATATGAGTTATCACCCGAAGGAAGTGTTGATAGCCTCAAGAGAAAGTTGTGATTGACGACGAGAAGAGAAAGAACTGAAGGGAACGAAGAGAGAAGGGTTCATAGGAGAAAGAAGAAAAGAATCGTAACAGATAGAGGACAGAGCAACCATGCTTTGTAGTTTGCTAGACCAGGAGATGGCACTGCAATTACTGATAAAGACGTATCCAGAAATGGATCTGGAGTTATCCAGGTCTTACAACCATCCGGCATCTGAGAAACCATGAAAATCCATACCCAATGACACTTCGTTTCCATTGATCTGGAGTTCTATGTCTGTGGTGCCTCAGAGGTAGTGAAGTGCACATTTTGCAGTGTTCCAATGACACCTTTTGGGAGCGGAGCTGAAACAGCTGAAAGTTCCGACGGAGTATGCGAGGTCCGGTCATGTTCCTATCATGAGGTACATGAGTGAGCCTATGACTGTTAGATACGACACCTTAGTTCCATTAATGATCATCTCCGATACTGTGGAGTCATCCTCTTGATTGTTTGCAGACAATAACAGGCTATGAAGCATGGGTGATTGGCAAGGAGTGGAGTTCGTCATTCTGGTGTGCTGGAGAACAGTTTGCACATACTGAGTTTGCGATAAGGATATGGTGCAGAGTTTTCGGTTGCGTCAGACTTCAACTCCTAGGATGAACTTTGCTTCTCCAAGGTTGTGCATCTTAAAAGTGGATGATAATGACAATTTCACAGAGTTCATGAAACTCTGTGTGCTGGCAGTGAGGAGTAGATCATTGACATATACTACAAGAAAACAGATCTGATTTTGTTTTCAGAGCACATAGAGACATGTCTCCACATTTAGCTTTGTGAAGCCAAGTTCTCCTAACTTTTTGTCCAGGGTCTTGTTCCATGTCTGGCCTGCCTGTTTGAGTCTATACAATGATCTCCGAAGTCGCCAACAATATCTGGGTTGAATGGGTACTCCCTCTGGAGGGAGGAGGTACAGCTCTTCTTCTAGTTCTCTATTCAGGTATGTGGTAGAGATGTCCATTTGATCCAACTCCAGATTGTATTTTGCTGCCAGGGCCACGATGGTCTGTACGGAGTTGAGGTTTGCAACTGGAGTGAATACCTCTTTGTAATCTATGCCTTCCTTTTGGGTGAAGCCCTGTGCAATGATCCAGACTTTATATCGGTCCACATCTCCATTCTTATTGCATTTGATTTGGAAAACAGGCTTGGAGGTGATCAGAGTTACTCCGGTGGGGAGCAGGACTGTCTCATATACATGGTTTGCATTGAGGCTGAGGAGCTCTTCCTCTACCATGGATCTCCATTTATCTGCATCTGGACGTTTGTAGGCTTCTTTTATGTTCTTAGGGAGGTTTTCTTCCATAGGTCCGTGGGCAATGCTGGCAAAGATGTAATTGTGAAGTTGATCAGAGCTGTAGAAGGCTCCGGGCACATCCAGAGTTTCATCAGAGGTTTCTTCATCTGACTCCATAGGTTCCAGGGTATCTTCAATCTCAGCTTCTTCAGCGGAGTCTTCATGGCCCCCCGTTTCCATTGTATTTCATTGTCTAAGGTGTGTTGATAATCCTGGTTTTTGTTTGCAGGTTTTTGTGCACAGCTCCCTCTGCAAACTCCTCTGACTATTTGTGCAGGAGGATGTACTGGGGTTTGTGATGGAATTCGTTCCAGAGTTGGAGGTTGGAGGTGGAGTTGGCTAAGCTTGTCTGCTAGATTGAGAACTTCATCTGGGTTGTGAATATCTCCCACTGAAGCTGGAAGCAGTGTGGTGACTTGCTCATCGTCCTCCTCATCTGGAGTTGTTTTGGATGTCTGTATTGGATGAGTATTGAGTTCTTCCCACTGATCCTCGGAGGCACAGATTCAAGGAGTAGCTTCAGAGTTGGAGATGGTATTGGTTTCATTGAAAGTGACATGTCAACTGGAGATGATGGTCTGGCGTTCCAGGTTGAGGAGTTTGTATGCTTGCTGTCCGTGTGTGTATCCAAGCATGACACACTTTCTTCCATGGGCTCAGAATTTTCCTTTTTGCTGTTGTTTTGGGATTAAAGCATATCCAATGCATCCAAAAGGCTGGAACAGAGTGAAGTTGACTGGTCGCTTGAATATTGTGTGATATGGTGTGTCTCCGTTTAGGGTGGAGGTCAGACTCTGGGTGGAAATGTACACGGTGGTGGACATAGCATTTGTCCAAAAGGATTTTGGGAGTTTGGAATCCTTGAGCATGGAGTTGGTGAGGAGTGACAGTGTTTGGTTCATGTGTTTGGCCAGTCTGTTTTGTTCTGGAGTGTATGGTGCAGAGGTTTCTAATAATGTTCCTTCGCTCCTGAGTACATCTTTGAATTCTTTATTTGTGTACTCGCTCCCCCTGTTGCTCCAGATAAATTGGACATGTAGGTTCGAAAAGCATTCCGTGGTGATTTCTGTGTGGAGGAAGTTTTGGATGTCAGATTTCTAGTGGAGGTAGGTGTCATGGACATTGCTTTCATGCTTGAGGAAATAGATCCACAGGAATTGACTGTAGTCATCCATGATTAGGAGCCAGTACCTGTAGCCCTCATGGGATTGTGGAGTTATTGGACCTCTGACATCTGTGTGTACCATTTGCAGAGGAGCTAAGGTACATGGGTACTCATGCGATTTGAATGGTAGTTTCTTTTGTTTTCCCATGGTACATGGTTCACAGAATTCTGGTGTTCCAGTGAGTTTGTCAATGCCCTGAAGTTGGCCTTTTCATACCATTGTTTGAATTTGTGGTATGGAGATGTGTCCTAATCGGCAATGTAGAGTATTTATGTCGATGGAGATGAGACTAGAATCTGGAGTACATGTTGGAGTTACTGCAGCATGGTACAGTCCATTCTTATGATGTCCAAGCATGACAGTGCAACGTCCTTTTCTTGTGGAGCAGGAGTTTGACATTCCTGGGAATGATGTACAGAATCCTAATCTGAACAGCTTGGGTATGGAGATCAAAGATAGTGTGAACTCTGGTACATGTAGAACATTGCTGAGGGTGATTTCATAGTGTTACGCTTGGCCCGGGTAAGGTTGAGCATAGCCTCAAGGGTCAAAGGTTTGAGGTAGTCGCTTGTCTCTGTGACGAGAACACTGCCTTTCACTGCAGTGAGATCAAAGGAGGTCAAGGGTTTGAGGAGCACGTCTCATTGAGAGGAAGGTGCAAGTTCTCTGTAAGGAGCACGAGGGGGACAATAGAAGTACAAGGTCAAGATTGAGGAGGTCTAACTTAGGGTACAGGGTTTGTACTCAAGGGTTTATATACTAAGTGCAACAAACAAAGATAAACATAGAATGAGTCATATTGTGCAAGAAAGACAGAAGAATGAGTCATGAAGGAGTAAGTCTGATGATGAACAAGTGTGATGGAATCGGATGGGTGAGTCATCAGAGAAAAGAAATGTGTCCATGTACTCGAATGTCCAAAAGGGGAACACAAGGGAAGAAAACATAACATTACCCCCGTACTAGAGTCAAAGCTCCAATGAAGACACTTCAGTAATCATCCCTGGTAGGGGATCCAGTGATGTTGTCCCAAGCTGTCTGGTCCCAGATGTCTTTGTGATCTACTGGAGAAGGAGGGTGAGGAGAAGCGCTACAGCGGCAGTTGTGACGAGGGGGTCTCCCTCTAGTGGTAATGCAAGCGGTTCATTGACCACGATGAGTAGACAAGGTAGAGGATCTCAAGGATGTGTGTGGTGAGGATGGAGTGGGAAACGTTCCAGGGCTAAACGTAGTAGCTTCTTGAACAATGCGAGGACAATCGGCTTGAATATGACCTGGACAAGTACGAAGACAAAATGGGCACTGATATTCAGGACAGTCGATGCAATGATGTCCCAGATGTCTGCAAGAAAAGCACGCTCTAGAGTACCTTGGATCCTCTGGCCTAAGAGGATGGTCTCGGATACCTTCCCTCCTAACACGTTCCCTAGCCATGATGGCTCCAAAAATTGCACTTTCCTCAGTGGTCAGAGGAGCAGAGGAAGCTTCGGATGTGGGAGGAGTAGGAACAGGTTGTGAGACAGGAGGAGGTACAGGTTGAGGTGGGGAAGGTGGTACAGAGGTCTCAAGTAATTGTTGTTGCAAAGCAGCTAATTCCCGGAGGTATCGTTGCAGGTCCTCACAAAACTCATTGTATCCCATTTGGAAGGCTAGGGCTGCTGCTGAGCAACGGATTGTGGCCTGAATAGCTTAAGCGCAGGTAACTACACTATTCGGCCAGCCTAGGGATCCTGGGTTGATGATGGAGAGGAGTTCGTTCTGTCGGAGGATGAAGGTGAGAGCGGCAAATGGGGAGTCAAGGTCTATGTAATGCTCAATGGGGCTAGCCAGCTGAGGGTCATTAATGTACTCCAGGAGGGTGGTCTCATAAGTTTGTGAGGGTTCAGTGACACGAAGCCAGTGGCATAGATGGGGATGTTGACAGAAACTATGGCAGAGGGATCTAAAGATCCAGCAGGCAAGGGAGCAGGGATATTATCTTCAGTAGCAAGGGATGTATGCCAAACACGAGGTTGCAAGGGGGGAGGTGTGGGAGAACTGGGAGCTTCAGAAGTGGGAGTGACAAAGGACGAAGGTAGTTCAATGTCGTCAGAGGAATAAAGTTCGGGGGTGACAGCTGGAACGTTGTAGATGTCTGCAATGCCTAAAGAAGGAGAGAGTACTAAAGTAGAAACGGACAACAAAGAAGGAGAAGAAATAGAATCGGCCAAGGTAGCAGAAGAAGCAATGGAAGAAACAGAGGCAGGGTAAGGACGAGGGTATTCAATAGCCATGGGTTTATCTTTTATGAGTGTGAGTGCAAGTGGTAGGAGGAGAAAGAGCGTGAGAAGGGAAATTTGAAGGGTGAAGTCTTTTATATTCGTCTAGAGTGGACTTGGCGTTTTTCAAGTTCCATTCTGGTTGCCACGAGTCTTCATCGGCAGTGTACCCCTTCCATCAGATCAAGTATTGGCGAGCTGTCAGTTTCCCATGATGTCGTAATATCCACTCCACCTCCCATTTTTCTTCACCATTGATCAACTGCGAAGGTGGAGCTGGGAAGTTCGGACCGTGAACAGCATTTTCACAATAGGGAGATAAGAGGGAAGCATGGAACATGAGGTGAATTTTCCATGTTTTAGGGAGGCGGAGTTGGTAGACGATTAGGGAGAGAATCTTGGTGATTTCAAAGGGTCCTTCTCTTTTAGGAGTGAATTTCGGGTTGGTGATAGAGCATTTCAGGTTTCTGGCTTCCAGCCATACCTTATCTCCTTTGGCAAAGGGGACAAACTTCTGAGGAGTGCAGGAGGCCATGACCTGTCATGCCAGTTCATGCGCCGCTAGTGCTTCATCTCTAGCAGCAGAGAGTTCTTTGAGGCAAGATTCCACTGTGGGGATGTTGGTTTCTGAGATAACTGTGGGAAGGGCATGTGGTTCAAAGCCAAGCATGAGGAAGAACAGAGATTTATTGGTGACAGAATGAGGGCAGTGATTGTGTGTGAATTCAGCGTGGGGAATCATTTTAGACCATGAGGTAGGGTTGTTTCCACAGAAGATTCTCAGATAGGTCTCTACTTCTTGATTGACGCGTTCAGTTTCTCCATCGGACTGAGGATAATACGTAGTGGATAGGGAAAGGTCATAGTTCAGGAGTTGCTCAAGTTCTTTGGCGAATGCAGATGCGAATTGTGGTCCGCAATCAGAGATGATTTTGTCATAAAGGCCGAAATGGAGGTACACTTTGTGAAAAAAAAGGGTAGTGATCCCTTTGGCAGTAGTGGTTTTCTTAGTGGGGCAAAGAATTACCCCCTTTGTAAGCCCATGGTTGACCACAACCAACAGAGAATCAAAGCCACTGGAGAGAGGGAGGTTAGTGATCATATCACAGGACACTTGTTGGAAAGGGTGTGAGGATTTGGAGGGGATGGGGGTCAGGGGAGGGACAGTAGGATGAGTGTTCACTTTGTTCTGCTGACAGACAGAACACCCCTCAACGTATTTGCGCATATAAGTTGCAAGACCAGGCCACCAGAATTCTGAGGATACTAATTGGCAGGTTTTAAGATAGCCTGGGTGACCAGCAGTGGCATGATCATGTGACTGTTCTAGGATGGAATGTCGAAGGGTATCATTGGGGGGAACATAGACCCGTCCTTTGTAGGTGAGGATGCCACCATCATACTTCCAGTCAACCATCCGATGGCGGATGGCGGCAGGTAGGTCTGGGGAAAGGACAAGGACCTTGGTTTTAACAAGGGGGTTGTCGGCCAAGGCAGAGGTGATATGTTGGGTGAGGGTGGCATTGACAAGATTTACAAAGAGTGATGGTGGCAGGAGGGTAACTCCCTCATTGTCGGAGGTATCTGAGGAAGGGAATAGGTCAGGTCAACAAGATAGAGTGTCAGGGCTGGCAAGGAGCTTTCCAGTGACATGAATGATTTTGAGATCAAAGTCAGCAAGATCAAGGAGCCACCTGGCTTGGCATCAGTTAAGGTTTTGGGGGGCACGGAAATAGAGTAAGTTCTTGTGATCAGTGAAGACTTGGACTGGGAATGGGGATCCGTGGAGGTAGTGTCACCAGGTTTTCAGAGCATGGATGATTGCAAGGAGTTTACGACCATAGATATCATAGTTCTGTTCAGTGGACAAGAAGGAAGTAGACATATAGGAACAGAGGTGCCAGTCGCCGTTGGAGTCTGTCTGAAGGAGTATTGCTCCAGAGGCAAATTTGGAGGCGTCAGTGGTGATGGCGAACGGTTTGGTAGGGTCAGGTAGCTGGAGGACAGGCTTCGACAGGAAAAGCTCTTTGAGGGATTCAAAGGACTGTTGACAGGTGAGAGTCCAGGACCAAGGGTGATCCTTCTTTGTGAGGTCGATGAGGGGACAAGTGATGAAGGAGTAGTCTGGGATGAAGCAACGGTAGAAGTTGGCAAAATCCAGGAACGACCAAACTTCCTTTAACTTGGTAGGGACTGGCCACTTTGCAATGCCATCTAGTTTCACTGGATCCATGGCAAGCTGTCCAGGTTGGACAGTCATCCTGAGGTATTCCACTTCGGGGGTGGCAAATTGGCATTTCTCCAGCTTGAGGTGTAGATCAAGCTCAGTCATGCACTGGAGCACCCGTTTGGTGCGTTCTGTGTGAGTTTGTTCATCTGGGGAGAAGATCAAGAGGTCATCCATGTAGATGACTAGCCATCCTTCAGCGATCATGTTGTGAAACGAGTTGTTCATGAACTGTTGGAAGGTCGCTGGGGAATTGGTGAGTCCAAAGAACATCACTGTTGGTTTGTAGAGTCCTTTGTGGGTGATGAAAGCGGCCTTCCATTGGTGACCATCTTTGATGCGGACATTGTTATATCCCCATTGGATGTTGAACTTGGTAAAGACTTAAGCATCTTTGAGTTTATCAACAAGATTGGAGATCAAGGGTAAAGGGTATGCATCTCGAACAGTGTGTTCATTCAGGTAGTGGTAGTCTTGGCAAGGGCAAAGCTTGCCATCCTTCTTTTTGACAAAAAAGAAGGAGGAGGCTTGGGGGGAGTTCAATGGGTAGATCTTTCCTGCTTTGAGGTTCTCCTTCAAGAAGTCCTTGGTCGCCTTTCGTTCATCAGGGGATAAGGGATAGACTTTACTGATTTTCGGAACAAAGGTGTCATCTAGGTTTATCTCGTGATAGTAAGATCGGAAGGGAGGAATGTGGTCTGCTGCCTCCTTAGTGAATATGGATTGGTATTTGGAGTACTCAGGTGGAAGGGTGGTCTTTGGTTTGGCTGCTTCAGCAGCCATGGCCAGTTCAGTGGCAGTGGTAAGGTGGGCGATGGTAGTGTTCGGGAGGAAGCGCAATCCATAACGGATAATTTGATGGAGGGTTCGGTTGTCTAAGGCTCTTTGAATGTACTGTGGTTTGGTTTCCTTATCTAGGAAATCATAGAGTCGTCCATCATAAACGGTGTCAATATGGTGATGTCGATATGGAGGGTCAGAGGAGGGTCTAAAGAACCCATTATGTCGTCGGGAGTCCTCCATGAAGAGTCGGTTAAGTTCTTTGAATTTGTAGCAGGATTCTGAGAGAGCAAGCATGCGATTAGCCCAATTTATAGTGGGGTTCATGGTACAAAGCCAAGGCAGTCCTAGGATAATGTTCTCACTTCCATAGGACATGACATAGAAAGTTGTTTGCTGAGCGATTCCTTCTATTCCAGTGAACAGGGTACAGGTGTACTTGATCCCGCCATTTTTGTTGGGGGTTTGGTCCACATTTCTGATAGGGATTGCGACATCAAGTTTTGTCGTAGAGAGTTTATACTTTTGCACAAACTGCCAGTTGATACAGTTCAGGTCAGCTCCACTGTCCACAAGGGCTTGGGTGTCGACGGTTTTCATTGTGTACAAGGGTTCCAGGAGTTGTAAGGCAATGCACATAGATTTCTTGGAATGAGATACAGTTACAGGAGCACACGTAACAGGGGAGACTCACGTTGTTCAAGGTCCTCAATTTAAAAACCCAATTTGAAAGAAAAGCCAACTCGTTTGACTGAGGTCCCTTCCTTCTCGTTGTCATCATCTTCCTCTGTGTCCTTTAGTCCAGGAGGGGAATCATCATCTGTTACAATTTTTCTCCCTTCTTCATTGTCTCATTCCATCTTCTTTCTTTTGCGTCACTTATGTTGACTTACTTATGTAAACCTCTTTTGATTGGACGATTAGCTCCACAGCTGTCTCTCTCACGATGGTGATGTATCCCCTTGTTCCATCCTGTTCTATGACATTCCATTCTCTCACGATAGGAATGCTTATATAC